>SKCR01039189.1:0-62617 GCA_019454045.1 Zanthoxylum bungeanum | reverse complement strand
TCTCGGTCTCTACTTAGGTGGTGCATGGATGGTTAAGCTTACTGGGCGATGAATAATCTGTCTTCTGCTTCAGTTCAACTAATTTGTTCGCAGCATCCTGCACATTTAAAAGGGGGCATGCGTGGCTCCTGTATATTATCAGAAGGATGTTATATAGAAGTAACATGATAAGAAAGGAAAAAGGGTTATCATCCACATCAATCATCTATTTGATTTGTACCATAATTGTATGTGAGCTTTTCCCTTGGATCATGTGACGATAGTTTGAAAACTCCATCTGATGTGTGCCGCGTTGAGGCTAACGCCTTGAGCTGAGTTTTCAACGAAGCTGTCTCAAAGGCCTAAGGCGGCCCGTCTCATGACGTCTCGAATTGAGACAATTGAGGTTGTTTGAGGCGGACGCTTCGATCCGGAAATCCTAAAATTATTTTTTTTATATAAAAATAAAAATTATATAAGGGAGTTGAAAGTCGAATAAAGAGTCTTAACTTAAGTTTCTTTATACTAAAAAGTTATAACAATTAAATTTTTAATTTTAAAATCCTAACTGATAGTGTTGTTAATTGCGTTGATCGGGTAGTTTGACCTTTGACATGTTGTCAAAAATGGCAAAATAATACAATCGTTAAAAATAATCAACATTTACTATTATATTATTTGTTATAATTTATTATTAATAAAAATTATTTGGGATATGAATGAGATGTGGTGATGATTCTTTGGAAGATGACACTTCACTCTTTGAAGGATAACATTTAAACCCACATTTCATGTTATTAGATACCAATGATGCCTATTTAGATATTAATGATCATTTTATTTCATGAATATATTTTATTATGTTTCATTTTGTTCAATTTTGATAAATACTTTTATGTATCAGTTGATATAAATATCTTCTAGATGATTTCATTTGAATGATTTTATGTTTTTAGTTTATTTTCGTATTCGGATTCAGACTGTTGCCTCGACCGTCCCAAGACCGCCCGCCTCACCTCACACGGGGACCATCTCACATCGTATATCAAGTTTTCAAACTGTGGCAGTGACTGACATTTTTGAAATGAATCAGTATACCATTTGATTTTGATCTTAAACTTTGGCTAAATGAACCTTTTCTTGGCAACTATGCACTGCAAAGGAGCATATAGACTTTGGCTCAAACACAATAATCAATGATGCTATTCTGACTTTAAACCATATAAACTACCATGGTACAAAAGTTTTAGTGCCAAAAGGAATGGAAAACAGCAACTAATCTTGTTGCTCAAGTCAACAAAATTTTCCTCCAACTGTATGTTCATAGAAAATTAGCTCATAAAATTCTCTTCTCGTAGTGAAGATCTTCCCTCAAATACCCTCTCTCTTGCCTTACATGCCTGCAATATCAAACACATAAAATAAGTGTCCTTGTAATATTTTCTTGAATGAGACTAAGATCTCAGGGTTTATAAAGAAATTTGAACCAGAAAGTAGACCTGTTTCTTCCAATTCTGACAACTCGTTATGATAGATAGTAAAACGATTTGAACGAAAGCACCAAGTTGTATTCCAATCCATAGTCCCTCTCCTCTCATTTTTAACCAAAAGCCTAAAACTGCAGCAAATGGAATCCCAAAAAGATAATAAGCTGTGAGGTTGACATAAGCCCCCAAATTCTGCCACCCACATCCTCTAGCAATACCTGATTCCAAGAAACACTCATGTAATTCCTCAAAATCCCCTGTTAATATCCAATAATTATAAAATAGTAATGGTATAGCAGCAGGTGAAGAACAAGAAATGACCTGAAAGGACTGCTTGTAAGCCGTTTAATATAACACAGCTACATATCCATGGAGATATGGATGTGACATATTCCACAACTTCCTTGTCATTGCTGAAAATGTATCCAAAGACATGCCGGCTAGCATACACGATAGAGCTTACTATAGCTGTCTCTAAGACTGTAAGGAATAGCACACCGCGGACGGCTACTTGTGCTTCTTGTGGGTTCCCAGATCCTAATGCATTTGATACTCTTGTGCTATACAACATGAAGCAAAACAAATAAAAAAAATAAAAAATTGATTATAAGAACCGCATAGAATTAAATATATTATGTATTATTACTGCGTTATGGTATGTAAGTTTTTGTTTGTTGGTGTAAACCTTGCAGCTGCACCTAGCCCGTCTGGTATTGTAAAGAGTGTTGTTGTGGTTGCTAGACTGTTCAACAAAATGAAAAGAAAATTTTGATCGTCAATATTAGTAGTTTGGCTACAAGGACAGCCCATTTTTAATTTTCTTTTGATAATCAAATTGTTCTGAGTAAAACACTAAGAGAGAGCATACCACACTGACAGAACCGAAGCTTCAAGCTCCGGATTCGGTAAAAGTCCAGACAGTAAAGTAAGAAACTCAAAAGACCACCATTCAAGGCTGCAGACATTAACATGGCAATTGGCATCAAAGAAGATGATGTTGATATTCCAGAAAATATTTTACATGAACTTTTCGTCAGACATATATTAAAAATAAGAAAGGAAAATTAACTTACCAGACCATAAAAGCTGAAGGGATAGCAAGAAGAAAGAACTCTTTGATTCCTCGGAATAGCTCCATAGATACTGGCGCGCGGGTTTTGGCACAGGTTGAAGAGAATGTCATGTATATTCCAAGTAATATCACATTGAGCCAGTATGACATACCAATTGCTAAGGCAGCTCCAATGTTATTAAGCTCAAACTTCAACACCAAAGCCCAACATATAAATATGTGGAAGAAAACAGTAACACAAGAGCTTATGAGCATTGGAGTGGTCAAACTCTGCACTTGAAAATATCGAACAAGAGGCTGCAGAGTTCCATAACCAAAGAGTGCAGGAATAAGCCATACTGTGAATTTACCAGCTTCACTCGAAATTACAGGGTCTTGGCCCATCAAAATGAGTAGTTTTCCCATGTTAACCCACAAGAGAGACACAGGTAGACAGGCAAGGACGAGACAAAAGATTGCAGTGTGAGTTTGGATTCCAAGTTTTTGATATTGTTTAGCTCCAAAAGCTTGGCCAGATAGAGTTTCCATTGCAGTCGACATTCCAAACTGTTTGTCATACACATATCAAGCTATTATGGCTTCATCTCGATCTTACATCTTCTAGAGGCTATTATTCTAACAACAGGAAGCTTGGAGTAAAGAGAACAATAATCTAAAGAATTATTATTACACTTAAACTGCAACTAATTCAATTGGAAAATGTCTAAATCTTTCTTGCATATGTTGTCACATAACTTCTAAAGCACAGAATAGATTCAAGTCACGTCTCAAAAAGGAAGAAAATATATGATTAACCATATTCACTGAATTAAAAAACTTAAGAAACTTGAAAAAAAAATATTTACAATGGAAACACTAAGACTTACAAGAAGACTGAAGCCAGTGACAGCACCAAAAGAGATAGCTATGGCGGTGCTCGAGAGAGATAGTTCACCAAGGTGACCAACCATCATTACTGATATAATTTGCAAAAAGTACTGTGATAAGTTCACTGCCACCATAGGTCCTGCTATAAAACCAAGCCTCTTCACTTCTTTAATATATACATCTGAAGTAATGACAGTTAAAGTTTCTCTATTCTCCCCTTCCTCTTCAACCAACAAACCCTTTACCATTTCCTCTGTACCTGTCATTGAATCCGATTTTTTGCTGCCTCTTCCTGTCCTCAATTAGATTTGGTCTATGAAGAAGGGAGAGTGAGGGGAAGATATGTAAGACTTTTTGTTGAGATTTATTATGCCTGAATATTATTTATTTGCTAAAAATAGTTGACTCACATAATGCCTATGGATGGAAATTCTAGCAACATGACATCAAATTTTTTGTGTTTTCTCATATGATTTGAAGTGGTAATGAATGTTGGACAAGCCCTAGAAAAGAAAAATTATAAGATATGGAAAATTGATATATGAACGGCCCTTTCAATAGTCTACGATTGAATCAGTAGCAATGTCCAAAAGCTGTTAGCTACCAGCTTTGTGGCAAAGATTCCTCAGAAAAGTCTGGGTGTCAGAGTTTTCTCTGGGAAAAAAAAAAATACCCAAGTGGTAGGGTGAGTTGTTTGCTTATTGAAAATTTTATTGTTTTATTTTTCAATTTCTTCAGCAGGAAAGTGGCAGCAGATTAATAGCCAACAACAATCCAGGCACTTTGCTTTCAGGACAAAAAAGACAACATTTTCTGTATCTTTTCCTCCTGAATAAATGCTGAAAGAAAGATATGTATCATTGAGTCTGAAGTAAAGTCAAGAACATTATGCACGTCTCTAAATATACCACTGTCATTCGCTGTGGAAGTTGCCGTTTGCTTTTAAAATATGAAGGAAGCAAACAAAATGAATAAATTATTGGCATAATGCATCCAGATAGAGGGGTGTCATGTCACATTGTGTAATTGTATTGCCCACTGGCCACATTTTTCAAAGGGCATGTAGGGCAGGCTGTAGAATCACAATTCAATTTTGCTAGAATGACATTAAAAACTACTTTTAATCAAAGTTCATCTTTTTATAGTTTCCATAATTTCCAGATGTTGAAAGTTGTTGTGGTATAACGAAAGCACTCTCTATAATCAACAGTAACCATTTAGACATTTTCTCATTCAAAAGAAATTTTCTCTCTCTCCAGAAACAGATCACTTTCAAGTAAATGCCATACTGCATGGATCAGAGTGGAGGACAATCTTGGCCACCATCAGTTGATATGCAACTCTTATTAGCTCATTAGCTCAAGCTGTAATTTTCTCTTTCAATGTGAAAATATAAAGATCAGTTTATTGATGGACTCAGATCACTCGCATACTACTCCATTATCTGCTGAAGATCCCTTTGATATTCTTTCCATTGCCTTGCTTGCCTGAAATATTGAGAAACCCCTTAGAGAACAGAAAATTCATAACAAGCAAGAAAATGGTTATAATTCTTGCAAAGATGCAGCGCTTCAAACGAGATCATTTTGTTGTCGTAGAATAACATTTTTGCATGATTGGGATCTTGATGTTTCACCCAAATGGTATCATACTTATGGTTCTACAAGCTTATTTAATTTTTAAAGGATTAATGATTTAAAATTACAGACCTGTTTTTCCCAATTTGTACAAGATGTTATGATACCAAGCAGAAGTGTTTGAGTAAAAGCACCAACTTGTATCCCAATCCATAGTCCCATTCCTCTACCGTTTAACCAGAAACCCAAAATGGCGGCAGTTGGAATTCCGCACAGATAAAAGGCCCCAAGATTCACAAAGGCTCCTATATTCTGCCACCCACATCCTCTTGCAACACCTTTAAAAAAATAAAAAAATAAAAGAAAAAAGAATTGAAGAACTTGCAAAAATTTATCTGTTTAAAGAGAATGAATTAGCAATTGACAAAGTTCGAGATGAAGAATTTAATTTAACCTGACAAGACTCCTTGTAAGCTATCCATTATGACAGACAAACATACCAGAGGAGCCATGGTTGTGACATAATCCACCACTTGTTTGTCATTGCTGAAAACATAACCAAAAACATGCCGGCTGGAAAAGAGGGCTACGCTTACTATGATTGCCTCTGTGACTGCCATAAAAATCACAGTATGGACAGCTACATGGGCTGTTTGCTGATTCCCAGCGCCTAATTCATTTGAAACTCTAGTACTAAAGAAGGAATTAATGGTTAATCTCCTAAATCAATTGATATAAAACAATTTGATATTTAAAATTATTGTTAAGAACGAACCTCACTGCAGCACCAAGTCCATATGGGATCGCATAGAGGGTTTGAATAGTACTGAGACTGCTCAAAGAAGTTGACAAGTAAAGAGAGGTTAAAGAAAAAAAGAGAGTGTAATTTCTTTGGTAGGTGTTTTTCTATAAAGAACTTTCAGATACTCTTACAAAAAGCATTTTCTTTATAAACAAGTAAACAACATACCACACAGAGAGGACTGAAGTTTCAAGCTGTGGGTTAGGCAAAAGCCCTGACATTAAAATGAGCAATTCAAATGACCACCATTCTAGGCTGCAATTATAAACGTAACAAAACGCATCATAATTCATGATATGTTTACGATATCTTTGAAAAGGGGACATGAAAATCTTGAAATTAACATACCAAATCATTACAGCAGAAGGGATAGCAAAGTGGAAAAACTCTCCAATTCCCTGGAACAATTCCATGGAAACTGGGGCCCTGGATTTCGCACAAGCAGTAGAGAACTTCATGTAAATTGCCAAGAAAATTACATTCAACCAATTAGATATACTCATTGCCAATGCACCTCCAAGGTTTCCTAGTCCAGACTTGTATACCAAAGCCCAGCAGATAGGAATGTGCAAACAAAGAGAAGCAAAAGTGCTTAAGAACATGGGAATGATCAAACTTTGAGACTGAAAATATCGAATAAGTGGCTGCATTACAGCATAAGAAAAGAGAGCTGGAACAAGCCAGATTATAAACTTGCCTACTTCATGTGAAATCTGGGGGTCTTGGCCTATTAAAACTAGCAGCTTTCCCATGAAAATCCATAGAAGGGTAAGTGGAAAACATACTAAGAATAAAGAGAATATTGCAGTGTAAGTTTGAGTTCCTATTCTTTGATATTGCTGAGCTCCATATGCCTGCCCACATAAAGTTTCCAAAGCACTAGCCATTCCTAACTGTTTGCATGTAAATATTACATAATCTAAGTTAGCTGCAGAAGTTTGAAAAAATAAAAATAAAAATAAAAAACCAAGCCCAATGAATTGCATTTTTACAAATAGGGCACTGTAAAATTGATTGCATGAGTAATTTGGCATATCTATTTGTATCCCAAGTGAAAATAGCTATCAAAGGAGAGAATCAACAAAACAAAACAAAAGAGACAAATACAGTTTTATGTCATGATCACATGAATAGGGACTTACAATGACGCTGAAGCCGGTGACGCTGGCGAGAGAAATGGCCATGGCGGTGCTAGAAAGAGCAAGTTGACCAAGATGACCAACCATCATCACTGAAACAATCTGAAGCAAGTACTGTGATAAAGTGACAGCCACCATTGGTGCTGCTATGTAACCCTGCTTTTTCACTTCACCACAAAACACATCCCATGTTGTAGATATTGATAATGATGATGACAAAATTACTCTCTCTTTTGGTATTAATAAACTTTCCTCCATGTTCTTATTCTTCTCTGTATCATCTCCCATGGCTGCCTCTCTCAATCTTTTCTTGACTCCGGGAAGACTTTTCCCTGTCCCCTCTTATACGCCCCCCTCTCCAAATTCTCTCTCTCCATTTAAATGAATATTTTTAAATAAATGACTTTTTGATTTATTTATTTTATTTTCTTATTTTTATTTTTTAATTATTTTATTTTACTTTTTTATATAATTTTTTTATATTTATATATTTTTCTTTTACTCATTTAATAATCTTTATATATTTATTCTCTTTTATTTGTTTAATAAATTTTTTATATTTTATATTTATTGTTATTTATTTGTGTTTCTTTCTTTATTTAATTTTCTTTTGTTTTTTTTATTTATTTAACACTATGTTATTTTTACATAATTTGTGTATAATAAAAAATGTTCACTTTCATATTAGTCATAATTTTTCAAAGAATAATACATGTAATAATACACAAAAAAACACACGAAATATATAAAACATAAATTCTAATTAATTATCGCATTTGGTGATATAAACTTATGTTTTTATATATTTTCATGTATTTTATATATGTATTATTACATGTACTCTTTTCTGAAAAAATATTATAAAAATAAAAGAGAATATTTTCTATTATAAGAAAATTAATAAATAATCAAAATAAATTAAATAAATAAATAACAATAAATAAAAAATATATAAGATTTATTATATAAATAAAAGAGAATAAATATATAAAATATTATATTTATTTATATAGCAAAGGCAGAGGGCTAGAATGCTGTAACTATAAGTCAAAAAATGTTTATAGGAGAATATTAAAATATAATGCTTAGTTGTGTAAATTTAATGCACCAAGTACAACACAAAATTAAGAGTGGTGCAACGGAGACATGAGTGATGTGGTATCATTAAAAAATTAATAAATGACATGTATGATTTAATATTCATTTTTAATTATTTTTAAATATTTTAGCACGCGTAGTAATAAATTATTGGATTGTTACACGGATGACGTGATACTTCCGTTGTATGGTAGATTTTCTCTAAAATCGGAAACCTAAAAAACATTTGGGTTAATTGTAGTAAATTATTTACACCAAGTTATTTTATTATTATAAAGACACATTAGTCTATACATATTTGAAAATATAAATTTTCTGATATTTTCTGTTAATTTTTAGTCATCTTTCTATTTAGTGTTAAATGATTTGATTATCTAAACAATTATTCAAAAATTATAAAAAAGTATTTTTAAAGTAAATGAAAAATGATTCAATTAACAAAAAAAATTAAGCTGTTATTTTTTTTAAACCGTAACACTAAAGAGAGTATTTTTAAAATTATAAAGACTAAAATATCATTATAATAATTTGTAGATAGTTGGAAAGTATTTTTCCTAAAT
Source organism: Zanthoxylum bungeanum (assembly GCA_019454045.1). Classification (NCBI taxonomy): domain Eukaryota; kingdom Viridiplantae; phylum Streptophyta; class Magnoliopsida; order Sapindales; family Rutaceae; genus Zanthoxylum; species Zanthoxylum bungeanum. The sequence continues at coordinate 54,036 of SKCR01039189.1, read as the reverse complement.
TATTTGGTTGATTTTGATAATTTAACGTATAATTTTTCATTTGAACAATTTCAAAAATAAAAAATAAAAGAAAAATTATAATCTAAGATGGAAAATTAGAAAATTAATCGCATAGATTTTTATAACCTAGTTCACACTTGAGTTGTATGATAGCATGGCCCATTTATGACGCTGCTAAGTGCTAACTGTTCAACTAATAAGTGTAGTCCATGATTTGCTGTCATGTCTCAATCCTTCATGAAAGCTGATAAAAGTACTGTCACTACCAACCATTGAGGCAATGAATGATATCACGTATCAAATGAAAAAAGAAAAAAAAAAAAAAAAGATTTGGGTTTTAGATTGTTTCAAGATCCCCTCTCAGAACCTGCACCTCTGCAATTTTGTATATAATCATGAAGCAAACAGAGACAAATTTGTGGGAACCACTAGTGTGACAAATTTTTGTCAGATTATGTTAAAATATAATACACAACAAGAGCCTATTAATGGGAAATTTTTTTTTTTTTTTTTTTTTTATTGTATGTGATGGGGAGAGTTTTTTGCTTCATTGCTAAATGAACCATAAAACCCAGTAGCTAAAATGGAAAGAGGAGATCAAGAATCAAGTCTCCAATCTCCTTTTATTCATAACAGTGAAGGAGGCCATGAATTTGATGGGGAAACATCTGAACAGCAAAGTATTTGCAGTAAAGCAAATGTTATTGAAGAGTCAAAGAAGCAACTATGGCTAGCAGGGCCTCTTATAGCAGTAAGTTTGCTGCAATATTGCTTACAAGTGATATCAATTATGTTTGTTGGTCACCTTGGAGAGCTGGCTCTGTCAAGTGCTTCAATAGCTACTTCCTTTGCCTCAGTTACTGGTTTCAGTGTTTTGGTAAGTGGGGATTCCTTATTTTTCTTCAAATATTTGTTGGAAATTTGTATCTTTATTCTGATCACAAGTTTATAAGCCTTGTCATTATAATTGTGCAATTGTTAGTTCTGATAAATAGACACACCAACTAAAGATTTGTTCAGAAGTGCTTATATAGAAATCATTTTTTTTGTCCTATATTTGGAAGTGCTTATTCAGAAATCAACTCTGTTCAGTTATGCATAAAAAAATATCTGGCAACATCAGTTCCCAGAAAAGCACTTAATAAAGGTTATCTATTTTTACCGGACTTAAGCAAAGCAGATAAAACCCCGGTTATCCCAGGCTCTCACAAGAAACGCACTCCATAGATTCGGTAGGGTTTATCTATTTTTCATTACATAAACACTTTTTGCCTTGCCTTGCACTGTTTGCACATGCATCTCCATAGATTTATAATCCTTTTCCTTTATGCTGCAGCATGTAGCAACACTGTATGATGTTGGAACCATGGCTCTTAACAATTCAGATTTATATTTATCAGCTCAAACTTCAACACAATGACAAAACATAAAAAAGGTTCTGGATATATATTCATTAAAAAGGCAACTGAGCAACAGTACAAAATGAGTATGCTGGAAACAAAGAAAAATAACCCAAGCTACAAAGCTTCCAGCCCCTGGCCTGCTGGGATTTCCCCTTCCCCTCAAAAAAGAGTCCTCGAAAACAAAAAAAAAAAAAACGAATCCTTCATCATGACAGATCTTTACACATTTATATTCCCTTCCTACCCAAAACACACGTTTTCCCTTTTCAGTAATATTCCTAACTGATTTTGGGTCCACCTCAGCACCCTACTGATTGGTTTTCTCTCCTGATGCATTCCTTTTTCTTCCTTCTCACGTAGACCTGCTGTATCAGTGGGCTTCCATATGCATGGGTTGTTGTGGCTTGCTTCTTTGGTCCAGAGCTTGTTGGGGCTTGACCATTTTGACCCATATCTCATCCAGCATCTCCCTTGCGTTTGCATCCCTAACATATGATCACTTCACACTGAAGCGCTTCGAAACTAACTTTTTGTTTCAAAATGTTTCACCTCATAGTTAGGCATGGGGAGTGCATTGGAGACACAATGTGGACAAGCTTATGGAGCCAAGCAATACCATATGCTTAGTATTCACACACAGAGAGCGATGTTAACTCTTTTGGCAGTAAGCATTCCCCTTGCAATAATATGGTTCTATACAAGCAATATTCTCATAGCTCTTGGCTAAGATCATGAAATATCTACTGAAGCAGGAACTTACAATCGTTGGATGAGTCCTAGCCTTTTCGCCTATGGTATCCTTCAATGTATAAACAGATTTCTACAAACCCAGAACAATATTTTTCCCATGATGTTCAGCTCTGCAATCACAGCTTTGCTACATATTCTGGTTTGTTGGGTTCTGGTTTTCAAGTCTGGCCTGGAGAGCAAAGGAGCTGCTTTGGCAATTACAATTTCAAATTGGGTTAATGTGTTTTTCTTGGCAATGTACATAAAGTTCTCTCAGGCTTGCATCAAAACATGGACAGGTTTTTCGGCAGAAGCACTGCATGATATTATAAGCTTTATAAAGCTTGCTCTTCCTTCTGCAATTATGATATGGTAATTGACCTCTGATCTCTTATTATAATTCTGTATTTGATTGCCATTTTGCTTTTGGTAACTCTGCTTGTTTTGGGAGGCAGCTTAGAGTCTGTATTGGTCCTTTGAGATGGTTGTTCTTCTATCTGGTCTTCTTCCAAACCCTAAGCTAGAGACATCTGTGTTATCGAATAAGGTAGCTATTGATTAGTTGATTGTCACATTCGTTCAATGAAAAGGATTAAACAGATTAGTCCAATGAAATTTCTCACTAATATTATATTAATGGTTCATTTTCACAGCCTTAACACATGCTGGATGGTCTATATGATCTCTGTTGGTCTTGGCGGTGCCATAAGGTCAGTAACACATTCCCTTCCCATGTAATCAAAATTATGCATATTATTTTTTTCATCCTAACCATCTGTCCTGTTGTTGCTACAGTACTAGAGTATCCAATGAATTAGGAGCAGGAAACACACAAGGTGCACGGTTGGCTCTCCGAGTCACTCATGATCATGATAGCCATTACAGAAGGTGCAACAGTCGGAATAGCAACAATTTTGGTACGCAATATTTGGGGAAATCTCTACAGGAATGAAGAAGAAGTGATCAAAAACGTCGCCAAAATGATGCCTCTGCTTGCATTATCTGACTTCTTGGACGGATTCCAATGTGTACTTTCAGGTCTTAATCTCTTGTGATTAGAAGAACTAAATTCAATTCTGCATTGAATGTTCAATATAATTCTTATCCAAATAAGTCTATTTATTCAGGGGCTGCAAGAGGATGTGGATGGCAAAATCTTTGTGCCTATATCAATCTTGGAGCTTATTATGCTGTTGGAATTCCTTCTGCAGTGCTGTTTGCATTTTTCTTGAATATTGGAGGCATGGTGGGTCTTTCTTTACTTTCTCACACACCTCCCAAATGACTCAAACACTCTGCTTACTGCTAATTTTTTTAATTGTTATGAGCAGGGACTATGGATGGGAATAGTATGCGGACTTTCTGTTCAAATCATTGCACTTGTTACAGTAAATGCTTGCACTAACTGGGATCATGAGGTGAGTCAATTTTCTTAGGCTAACTAGTAGATTCAATTATAAACATACTTAACAGTAAAGTATTTCTCGATATCATCTTAAATAGTTTTGTTAGAATTCATTTTGATACAATGCTCTTCATTTCTTTGCACCTTATAGGCGATAAAGGCCATGCATGGAGCTCAAAGAACCGACATTCTTACCAATGTAGCAACATAGAGTTACTTGTATTCAACACAGAGTTGTCTGATCTTCAGAATGTTTTCATTTTTTCCTGTCTAAGTTTGAGGAAAAGAGTAATCTATGAGCTGAAGAATATCACACCCAATAAGATTACAAAAATTTTCAACTTAGCATTAGCAGTTTATCAATCCAAGGATACAAGATGTTACAGCACATTTCAACCAAGACTTCACAGTACGTTCTCTCACAACCAAGCTTCTCAGGTGGTGCGTGTGAATCTGAAAATCAAACTTTCCAGGTATGACCACCACATGAAAAGTCACAATAGAAAGGTGAAGTTCATTGCATAGTAACTTAAACCATGCAAACTACTGCTCATCAGAAGGATGATCAGGCAATGGGAGTCGATCTTCTCCATTCTCATTTGTTTCAGTGGCTTGATCAGGTGGAGGAGGACTCTCTTCTCCATGCTCATTGTTCTCTGGATGAAAATTGATTGGAAACTTTGTGACTCTAGGCTTGTCAGCTAATATGTTTCTTTGAACTTTATCAATCAAAACCTTAGTAGGAGGTTCCTCCCTTAGCTGCTCGTCATCATAATCATTGTTCACATAGTATCCTACTCGGATAAATTCCTGTCCCATATAAGAACATGTTAACAGCAGTACAGTGACACCAATTATATCCTCTTCACGGATTTTGGATGGGTCAGCAGGGTCTGCCTGTTACAAGGCCAACAAGAAATAAGTTAATATGATTCCAATATGCAGTTAATGCTGAAAGACTATTTAAGGACATCCACGAGACTCATCAAGTATTTACCTGTAAGACAAAACGGTAGTTACCAACATTGACAGGCCCAACAAGCACACTTTCTAGCAGTTGGTCATAAGTCTCATCCTCAGCAGATCCCACATAAATGAGTTTCCATTCCAAGTCTGTAACAAAGGATTTACAATAGGGTATTATCCAAGTGCTCTAGCAAAACTTCAAGTTGAGCAGAAAATATGTTAGGATAGGCTAAGGTTAGAGAAAGAAAATTCATTGTGGGTCAAATGAGATTTACCCACAGGGATAGACATTTATATATATATAAAATCTGATAAAACAGAAAAAGATTCAAATTATTAAAAAATTTCTCAACCTTGAACACAATAACAGAAAGTTGGTTCCAAAAATCCAGGAAACAGTGTTTCCGAAACACATCTGAAGGGATATTGCAATTACGAAAAGAGAGTGAATTAAGTAGTTCATATAAATTATAAATCCACATACATGCCATTAGCCCAAATTATTAGCCTCTATGGTTCTCATCCTTTCATCTCAATAATACATTTACTAAACTGGATGGAACTTTGTTGCCAGTCCATCCTCTCCGAACATATCTTCAGCAGCTGACAAAAAAGAATTGCAAGTCTCTCTCCATTGTATCAAAACCTTTTCTCTGGCTAACTGATTGCATTTCGCAACTTCAAAGATAATTCAGTCACTATCAAATATGGCAATCTCAATTCAGTAACTATGTTCACAATTCCAAAGATTTAATAACTTATGGTCAAGAGATGAGACTGTATCCTCAACCACATGCATCCTTCAATGGACAATCCATAATAATAGCTGGTGAAGGTGAACAGACTAATGCTTTTTCTTAACATTTCTGATTACTGAAAGTCTACCAGGGGGCATGAATGTTCAAGCATGCAGACATGGAACACTACTAGTTTAAAACTAGGCAAATGTCAAGACTTCAACTTTAAAATTTTGAACAAAAACCAGGCCTACACAAATAATTTCAGCTACCTACCATCTTTTTACTATCCTAGAGGCAACCCAACACAGAAACTCTTTATCTAAACACCAACTACAGAAGCAATCAAAATTGGAAAATATAACTATGTTAAATAAGTTTGTGTCTCTTTCAATCTTTCCTGATTGATCACATGATCGAGCCAACCTAGACGACTGAACAATTTAATCCTTTTTTGCACATAAACTTGAAGCATTCACATTTTTCTTTCTTTCCTAAAAATAAAAACAAAGACTGAATGCAAGGAGGTCCACCTAGGTTGCTAAATAATGTCAAAATCAACACATACACATTCCTCAAGAATTAACATTTCAAATCAAATTCCTTCTACCACAAGGGTGATTTCAATAAACATAACCCATACATAATTTGTAGGATTTGAATCACCAAAAGAGAAAATTATAATAAACCCTTGGCAAGTATTCATTGAAACTTGTACTTTCAACTCATTAACTTAAATTTCATGAAAATTCAATCATATATATTGTCATATGTTTTCTAATATAATGGGTGAACTTAGAAATAATAGAACCCAAAAATTTGAATCCATCCATACAAAAGTCTTTAATTGTATATTACAAAGATTAAATGCACCGATAGATCAACTAATTTTATAAATTCCAAAACCCTAGTTCAAGCACTAGTGAATATTTCCAAAAATTACCAAACATAATAAAAACAAGAGTGGATTTAATAAAATTACCATCTTTAAGAGGGGTCAAACACTCGTAGGAGATTTCAAACTGGAAAGGATTGAGAAACGCGGCAGGGTTGTCTAAAACGGTGACGTTTGTGATATTTACGGCGCTCATAGTCTTGAGATAGAACAGGGCTCTGCTGATTCCGCGGATGGATTGGCTTTATTCCGGGATTCGATATCCTTCATTGAAAAATTGAGATACCCTAGAGGAGGAACGGCGACCGGGAAATGGCAGCGTTGATTGTCGAGGAAGTGTTTGTTCTTTGATCCAAGAACTTTATATTTGAGTGGTCACCGGCAGTAGCCGGTGGACGGTATGGAGGGAATGGAAAGGAAATTGCAAGATGGCGGGAGATTTTAACATGCAAATCATGGAACCAAGGAGTTTTTAATTATGAATGATATGTGAATATTAATTACACTTTTCAAGTTTTAAGCTATCTGTAGAAAAAAAAATTCAATGCTAATGTACTTTTGATAATTTCAATTTTTTTTATTAATATTAACAAATATCCATCAATAATTTTTAAAATATTCAATTATTATATTCATGAATAAAATGTAAGGTAGCATGTAGAGCACGACATGGGTATTCTATAATTTTTTGATCCACATTTTTATTTTCTTAACTTTAACTAATTGAACTAATATTTATTTGAAAGATGGATAAAGTTTTAGTTGGCATAAGAGGAGTGGGTAATTTCGGGTCCATTAGGGTTTACGATCGAGTCTTGTATCACTTAATTCGACTTTAATAAAGGGAGGATTATAAGTGCGAAATGGTTTGTGATTTATGGCGATTGATCGATTCTCTGACCACCTTGAAAACAACGGTCTTAAAATAATAACAATCATTAAACAGAACCGACATGAAAGAAATATTAACTAACATGCATTGATTTTTTTTTTTTTTTTTAATATTTTACAGTAAGGCGTCATGTTATAATAACATTAAAGGTTTAAGTTTAGTTGAGGTTTCTCCTAATGAAGAAAATACGACCATACTAGGCCCTTTTTTATTGTGACTTTCTTTAGGGATGGTAAAAATCTCAACGCGTTCGGTAGAAAATTCTTTAATTATTGTGTTTGGATAGAGGAGAGACATGTCCCTTGGATGGTACCCCAAAGGGACATGTCCTCCAGTTTGTAAGAATGCTCTTATAACCCAAGTGGTGCATGGTATGGATATAACCCTTGAAAGGGTTACATCACAAACCAAATGGTGCCCTTAAGGCACCCTTTCATGTCTATTTATGAAAATACTGGATGGGGGTATGAAACTCTGTGAGACGTTTCAAGTTGCCACCATAATTGAAAAGTTGCCTCCATCATGGAAGGACTTCAGGAGCTATCTGAAACACAAGAAGAAGCAGATGAGCCTTGAAGACCTTAGTGTTCGATTGAGAATCGAGGAGGACAGCAGGATGTCCGAGAAGGCCAGCTACAAGACTATGAAGTCTAAGGCCAACATCGTTGAGGGTGTAAATGGTAGCAAGAAGAGAAAGAGCAGTGGAGCTGATTCTTCCCAAGCGAACAAGAAGTTCAAGGGGAAATACTACAACTGTGGAAAAAGCGGTCATATGTCAAAGGACTGCAGAAACAAGAAGTCTCAGGACAAGGGCAAGAAAAAGAAAAATGAGGCTCATGTCACTGAAGGTGAGCAGCTGACTGATGATATCTCAGAGATGGACCTATCAGCAGTGGTAACTGAAGCCAACATAGTTGGGAATCCGAGAGAATGGTGGGTAGACACTGGGGCTACTCGTCATATTTGTGCAGATAGCAAGATGTTTTCCTTGTATCAGAAGGTCGATGGCGACGATCATCTGACAATGGGAAACTCATATACCTCTCAGGTGGTTGGACAAGGCATAGTGGTTCTGAAGATGACATCCGAAAATTGGCTAACATTTAAGAATGTACTGCATGTTCCAGATATTTGGAAGAACTTGGTCTCGGGCTCTCTCCTTAGTAAGACTGGTTTTAAGCTTGTATTTGTTTCTAATAAGTTTGTAATGACTAAGAATGATATGTATGTAGGAAAAAGATACCTAACTGGGGGCCTTTTCAAGCTAAATGTAATGACTGTTAATCGTGCTATTAATAAAGCTAGTACTTATGCTTATATTATTGAGTCACAAAATGTATGATATGAGAGGTTAGGACATGTTAATTATGATACCATGAGTAAATTAATTAACATGGACCTTATACCTAAATTTGCAATTGATAGCCAACATAAGTGTGAGACATGCATTGAAGCAAAAATATATAGAACATCATTTCATTCTATAGAACGCAGTTCTGAACCTTTAGAACTTGTACACACTGACGTGTGTGACATGAATATTATGCAAACAAAAGGCGGTAAAAAGTACTTTGTCACTTTTATTGATGATAGCACAAGATTCTGTTATGTGTATTTGCTGAGGAGCAAAGCTGAAGCTATTGAGAGCTTCATATTATAATAATGAAGTTGAAAATCAAAAGAATCAGAAGTGATAGAGGTGGTGAATATGTTTCACCATTCGGTGAATATTGTTTTGTGCACGGAATTATTCACGAACCACTGCTCCTTATTCTCCTCATGTAATATGCTTGTGTTTCTAATTTTTTTGTTTCTCAAACTCACGTAATATGCTTGTGTTTCTAATTTTTTTTTGCTTTGCTTGCTGGAAACTATTTAAAACAAAAACAACTTACTTGTCTCTTTTTATTTTGGCGTTGATGTTGTAAAAGAAAAAAACAAAAAACATTTTTTGTTATTTTTTTTTTATTTACACACCTGCCGAATAATGAACAAAAATAAATAAATAACAATTACTTAAAATTTTGTTCAATTCTTATTAGCCCACATTTTACTTTAATAAATATAACAAATATCTATCATAACGTAAAATAACAAATGGGCCAATAAAAACAAGCCATTTTCCAACTTTAATAAAGCAAATCATAAATTTAAGATATTTGTAATATTAATTAATTATTTATTTAACAATTAAATAATTAAATAATAAATATAAATATCTCAAATATATGTATTATATTTACATTAAATATCTCAAATACATATATTAATGATAAATATTAAATATCACAATTTGATATTTAATTAATGTGTATTTAATAATATCAAATATTAAATACAAATACACATTAATTCGGAAATGACCGTTAGGTCCCGATTACATGTATTTTTCGTTTAACTGTTAAACGAGTTATAAATAATCAGTATTATTCATAACAGTTGCCATAGTGCTCTACAAGTATATTTCATTAGTGGGACTCTCTAGATTCAGGCATATCTGTCACGAAATCCAATTTCGTGTCCATAATTCACCCACCCGTAAATTATGACGACCACGGATAAACTCGTTGAATCATACAGGTCGATGTCATTGCATACGTATAATCCATCAGTCACAGGTATCCAGATTATCCCAGAGATATAGATATGAATGTCAAATCTCTATAGGAATAATATCGTCTACGTATCTATTAGCAATCTCTAAATTAACATTCGAAACTCACTTCTGAATTGTACTATGGCCATAGATTTAACATATTGCCAATCACATAATGGACTACATATGCTCTGTACACAGAACTGACGGATCCTTTCTTGATACACACAGGATATCATGAGCATGAGTCCACACCCAACGAACAGGCGGAGGTCTGATCTAAATAGATCGGTGACGTGACTGCCATATAAGTGTGGAGGATAACTCATATATCCACAGTGATATCTCAAGTCAAAGAATCAATATGATACTCAACCCGAGAAGATTCCTATTGACGTTGGTGTACCATCTATTAGGAAATCTTCGGTGAGTCGTTCAGTGTTTATCAAATAAACACCTACACGTCTATACGAGTCTCCCAAGACTCATGGTTCATTGGGATAAACCATCGGACCAAGTCTGATATACGACATGTACTGGTCTCAAAGAATTTTACTAACCGACCCGTGTCAGTAAATCTTGACCAGGAACTTAATTTAAGGATATACAACTTATAGTGACACTTCTCAATGTCAATTACAAGCTATGTTGTAACTGTGCACTACGTTGTAAATCATAGGGTCATTGTCTAATATATATACATATCACTAAACTAAATTAGTTTCAATCTAATCAATCTAATCGAAATTAGATCGAATACGTATATAAAAAACAAGAGGTGCTTCCATTAAATTAGTAAGATTATGGAAAAAGATATTGCTCGTATTCATGAATCAGACATAAATACGATCCGGATTGGAGCTCAGAGCACCAACCCTAACAGGCCCAGGGAAAATTAGAGCAGCCTGCTAGAGTGAAAATTCGAAAGGATAGTTCAGACAAAAATTAGGGCATACCTGCAAGAGCAGGGGACTACCCAGAAAATGGTTTGTTGGATTCTGCTTAATCCCATCTAAATCATTGAGTGTCTCAGCCAGAATAATCGGAATGGGGTTGTAACCACGTCTGATGCCATGGGTAATGTGGAGTAGCCGATAGTCACATCTCCTACTGTTGCTACTCACCAAGAGATATCAAGCCAATATGCAAAACATGATTACTATCCTATGAAAATAATACCTTATGTCCATGGTAGAAGAGGCCTCCAGAAGTGATTTCAATTCAATAGACGTGAGACATGGTATTACTTTCTCAAATTCAGCCGGACTAAAAAGAAAGTCTTCAGAAGCCTCTGATGGATAATAGTTCCTGAAAAATATCATGGCCAATGGTGTGGAACGAGAGAATCGCAAGCCCATAATGACAGCAAATTCCTCAGGCATGAGGTATAACTCATGGTCACAGAAACAAAAAACATGATTTTTAATATCACATAATGATGAAGTTGCCTTCAGAAAAGAATAATATATCTTGACTTGGTGGAGATGTTCTAGCACAGAGAATTAGGATGAATCTGAAGGCGACCAGTCTAAAACCTCCCAAATCAGAGACACAACAAGGTCTTGCATGACGTGAGCCATGGTTATGGGAAAGACCCGTCAGATATGTAAATGTTTAGCCGGATATAAAAAAAGGCTGGCCGGATATTCCCTAGAAGATCATGAGGGACCAGTAGCAAGATGATCTGAGTGACGATGTTTGGAAGGCAAATGAGATCCCAGAATGGATGAAAATGGAAGAAAGTGCTCTTTGATGACCAAGTAATTTAGACACATGCTCTATTTATAGGATTCCCCACTTGAAGCAGAAAAGAATTCCTAATCTCGAGTGGAACCCTATTGGTATAAGGTATGAGAAGTTATCCGGCCAGACATGCGACACATTTCCCGCCGGACTTGTAACCAAATCAGGTCGGACATGATGGTCCGGATATGTTATAGAGATTTGATAAGATAGTGGTTGTTCGTGAAGAAAATGGAATAAACAAAATGTTTTATTTTCATTACATAACAAAGTTTGTACAAAGGGTCGGTGATTACAATGAAAGTAAAAAAAAAAAGGAAAAAACAGACTACTTCGAAGACTTCCTCGCCGAATTCCTCAAATCCTTCTTCTACAGTCTCATGCGCTCGCGATCTTTCCTCATAATTCAATCCCTTAGTACGAACCTCATATCACCTTAAATTGGCCTCCAAATGAGAAAGATGTATGTGCATACGCTCAAGTTGGGGCTCAAGGCGTTCATGATCTCTAACCCACGCTTCTATTTCCTCCATACGGTGTTGGTGGTCCTTAGCTTGCGCATCCAACAGGCCCTACAATTGGAAAATATAAAAGTTTGGAAAATAATTTTTTTTTTGAAATCGCTGAAAATCCCACCGCCAAATCATACATTCTGGGCTTAAGCGGATCAAGTAAAATCTCTGGTTTTCCCAGGCTCTTAAAAGAGACGCACTCACTGGATACGAACCCATGACCTCAAGGTGAGATCCTGAACCCTACACCACCAAGCCACACCCATTGGGGACAACATGCATAGCAGTGATAAGTACCCGATAAAAGAGGCTTTGTTTAGTCAGTTTGGCCTTCGTTGCATGTGTCAAGCGATAGCAGTGATCCATAAAGTCGGCAAGAACCTACAGAAAAGAAAAGCACAAAAGAACGACAATTTATACCTGAGTAGCTCGTTGAGGTTCAGAAAAAGGCATGGATCATAAGAGAGTAGTGCAGACTATGAGTATTCAACGGTCGGGTCGGGTCGGGTTTTTTGAAATTTTATGATACCCGATCGGGTTGGGTCACGGAAAAATCGGGTCACGAGTCGGGTCACATGAAAGTGGAACCCGATCGGGTTCGATTCGGGTCGAGTCGACGGGTTATTAAGAAAAATAAATTTTACTGTTATCATAAAAGCAGAATCGACAGAAAAAGAAATGTTTTTATTAAGAAAATGAATGTATAGCCTGTAAATGAAATAAATGCGTCGTCACAGCTCATCAAATTTGAACAGCAATCCATGGTTTTCTAGCTATCCATCTACTTTAATTCCGAATATGTGATGGTATTTCAGGTAAAAATTAAAGTGATTCGTTAGAGAAAAATGAAAGTGCTTCTTAGAGACGCTTTTGACATCAAGTAAAAATTATATAGAAAAAAATTGTGACTCATGTAACAACAAATCGAAGGGCAACATGAAAACTCAAAATATTAAGAAGTATTGGGTGGATGTCTCTAACATCACTAGAAAAAAAATTGGGTAAAGGAAACTTTGTATTTTTAGTGACTCTCAACTGGCAGTGCTTGTCTTCTTCCATGATCTTGATTCAAAATTTAAATATTATTTAGTTTATACCCTAAAAATTATCAGTTTTAATACAAAAAAAATTAATAAACAAATAAAATAATAGTAAAAATTTTAGAAAAATAATAAAATATTTATAAAAATAATAAAAATATATATGGTCGGGTCGGGTTTTAGTATCAAACCCGTTGCCCAACCAGAAAATTTCGAGTCTGGTGGGGTCGGGTTGAAATTTTTTTAAAAAAATTAAACTCGCGCGGGTCGGGTCGGATCACGGGTTGACCCAACCCTATGAACACCCCTAGTGCAGGCCTATCGCCAATAGTCACCCTCAACAAGAAATTCACTGGTTGGAAGACCATGTTGAGCAACCGAAAGTCCATTTCTAATTGGAGCATAAAAAACATCAAATGAGGTAGAGAGACATGAACAATACGGGCCTGGGGGACAGATGCCAAGAATAGACCCGCTCGTCGAAATACCACAGTCGCTAGTCTATGCCAAACAGAAGCAGACACATACCATTATTATCAAAATAGGAGCATGTAGATTTCAGAAAATCATTAATTGGAATCCCCCACCAAGCTATGTCAAGTTACATGAAGAGAATAAGGCGAGAGTTAGTCAAAAAAAGACAGGAAAGCAGAATCAGAGAAGCAAGATGGAAATAAACTCACCATATCCTAGCTAAGCTCATTCAAAAGAGGCTGATGCACTGCCAAGTCATGAGATTTAGAGGATCCCACATTGAGATAAGCACATGAATCTAACATATTCCCGATAAATAAGAAAAGAATGGGCCAAAATGTTGAACTCATAAGCCCAAGCCTATAACAGTAAAATGAGGATCAGAAATTATCATTAACTAGTAAAAGAATAAGAAAAGGCAATCACTCTTACCTCAGCCATAAATTCATAGCCCTGAACATACGAGTGGTCACAACAACAACGTCTAGTAATTTGTAGATGGTTGCCAAAGTAGAAGATCCCCAATCACACTCTTACACCGTCTCCAAATTATGAAACGGAGGTAAGAGGCATAAGTCGACCGAATTAGTGGCGTCAACAAACAGGGTATAGCCAAGTATGTAAAGCAGAAATGACCTCATCATTTGTTCTATCACGATATCCAAAGTAGGCATTTTTCCTTGTCAATGACAGTGCAACTCTCCAGAGGCCACTATGCCAGAAAAAATGGGCAACCCCTAATAGCCATTGAATATAATCGGACTGCACTAAGGGAGTGCACAAGCTTCATGAGTGGTAAATCTATCACTATTTCCCACTCATTTAACCTAATATTTTGTATAGTTTCTTCAGTTTTGTGAATATTTTGATGTGTTTTGTGTTATTTTGTAGATAAATAAAGTTTCAGGACATTCTGGAGGTGATTTGGAGCAAAACAGTGAAAATTGGAAAAAATGGCATTTTTGTAATTTGTGCGCGTCGCGACGCCTAACATGCACCAGAGCTGCTAACGTGCGCCGGGTCAACGGGTCAGAATTTGAGAAGTTTGACTTTGCTAACGTGCGGCGTGCCATGTGTCACCATCACAGCCGATTTGCTAACGTGCGCCGTGCCACGTGTCATCATCCTATGGTGCCGACAATCACCATTGCCACGTGTGCCACGTGGCACTCCACGTCACTGCCACGTCATCATCCACATCACCAGTTGACCGAGTCAAAGTGCCACGTCATCGCCACGTCATCATCAACCAATCACAACGTGCCACGTGTCGCAATCCTACGGTGCCGACACCCCATTTCACCACGTGTCGCCACGTCACTGCCACGTCAGCATAATAATTGAGCTCTGAGCCGCCTTGCCACGTGTCGCCTTATCTCTTTATCCAGAATCGCCACGTGTCAAGCCCTCAGCATGCCACGTCAAAAAGAGCCGGCGTCGCGACGCCCAGAGGTTATCTGCGCCTATAAATTGAGCTCGAGGGTTCAGTTTCAGATGTACCATTCTCTCTGATTTCTTTGATGTAAATATGAAGTTTTCTCTCTAGTTTCTTTTAATTTAAGTTTTGTAATTAAATTTAATAACGCTCTGTAATAATAGTAATTTACTTTCTTTATTTTTACAGTTTTTACTATTCAACCATGATGAGGTAACTTCCCTCTGCTATGGTGAAAGGTAATTCTTTTACTATTGCTATTTAGATTAATCTCCCGTAAAAATAATATATTCACTATTTAAAATTTGACTTAAAAATGATACCGTCATATTGGTCGGTTGGTAATTCATTTTAATCTGGTTTAAACCTGACTAAGTAAGGATACCGCCAGATTGGTCGGTTGGTAATTAAATTTTCTTACCGCCTATATGGCAGGTTTATTTTGGTTCCGCCTTTATGGCCGGTTGGACTTAATTTGACTTAATCAGGTTACCGCCTATACGGCTGGTTGGTAATATTATCACAAGTTTATATATTATATTATGAGAGATATATAAATTAGTAGTAGTAAAAGTAATTCCTTTTACCTTAGCATTTTATTTTATTTTACTTTTCATCTTTTACTTTACCGCAATTACTTTTCAGCATTTTTACTTTATGTCTTTTATTTTACTAGCCCTAGTTATGTGTTGTAACTAAATTAGTTATCTAGGGTTGTGATGAAGTCTAATATCACCGGTTTATAAGGGGTTAGATTATAGTTTGGGTAATATAAAGATTTATTTATTGAGTTTTAATCTTAATGCATTTTCATTAACTGGCCATTAATAAAATTGAACTGGTAAACTTAAAATAAACTTGGAAAATGGATTTTAGGTTTAAGACCTTAGACTCAATAGCCAACGATCTTCCTTGAGGATAGATAACCCTTTAATAGATTTCCTTACAGGATATGAATATACCTATCGGGCGGGGGTAGCCATAATTGGAACTTAATCTTAATGAATCCAGGTAATTTGGTTGACATAGACATATGGTTCAATTATGTTATACTGGATATTTGTAGAATAAATCAATATTTTACCCAACTATAAGATAACCACTTCATCTTTAAATAATATTGGAAAGATTCACAACCCTAGATAGTTTTTAATATTGAATTTTCTTAAATCTACTTTCAAGCAGTTTTATTTACTTGTTTTTAAAATTTAGAATCATCACCATTTCAAATCAATCAAACAACCTGTTAGATACTAGTAATTATTTGACCTCATAAAATTAATAGATTAGTTATTAAGTCCTCGTGGGATCAATATTTTTTTATACTACTTGAACGATACGTGCGCTTGCGTTATACGCGTGTGTTTACGCTGGTCAAAGCTGCAGTCGAACTCAATGAGACGACCCTCGCCGGGAATACCAATCAAATAAGAAAAATCCACATGAGTAATAGTTAGTTCACCAACAGGAAGGTGGAATGTGTGGGTAATGTTCATCCACCGATCAATCATGGCTTGTAATCATCTTTTATCATATTTCATTATCCAAGTAGGGATGCATATGATGAACGGCTCAAACCCTGTCATAGTCATATGGGCCTTCACGACTGCTGAAAGGTCATTATACCATTTTTGGACACTGGCAGAGCTGTCATCGGCTTTCAAGCGGGATGCATCAAGCTGTCAAAAAAGAAACTAATATAAAAAAAACATGTAAGAATGTAAAATGAGAGTTATAGAGACTTGTCATACATAAAAGCCAAGGTTGGCTGGACATGTTATCATGTCCGGCCAGATATTTTATGATTGGGGCCAGACATTATAGAAAGTCCAGCCGAATATAAATCAAAGTTCAAAACAAAAATGCCGAATAGGAAAAGAAGGGAATGGAACTTAATGTGTCCACAAATGAGCATGTGTGATCACCTAAAGCAAGTAGAGTGAGGATGAGGTTCCCATATTCAAGTCCAAACACCTTTTGCGTCCCGAAACCCAATCCAGCGTTGAGACGAAAGGAAAATATGGGTCTTCTGGAGCACCGTCAGAAGTATGGAGTTCTAAGGAAGCCATTTATAACACATGATGTAAGAAAAACACCAGAGATTGGAGTTTTCTCTAGAGCTTTTACGTAGGTGTTTTTGGACGAAGTGGAAAAGAAGGAAACAGTCCAGCCTTTTAATATTCGATAAATGGAAAAGAATGAAACATATCAGGCTTTTAATATTTGACAAATGTCCGACCGAACAAACATAAAGAACATATGGACGGACATAGATAAATTCGGCCGACCATATATTGGCATATAGAATATACTCTCACATCTACAGAGGTCGAAACATCTCAAACTGATCGAAGTATCGAGGGGGCTGAGCGCTAATTCTCACATCTACAGAGATCGAAGCATCTTAAATCGACTGAAGCGTCGGAGGCCTGCGAGTCTATCAATTGTTGGAGCTGAGAATGAAGTCTGGCGAGATCGATGCATCTCATCACCAATCGAAACATCAGAGGCCTGCAGGTCTATCAATTATTAGAGCTGGGAATGAAGTCTGCCGAGATAGATGCATCTCATCACTGATCGAAGCATCAAAAGCCTGCAGGTCCATTAACTATTGGAGCTGGGAATGAAGTCTGGCGAGATCGAAGCATCCCATCACTGATTAAAACATATGAGGCATGCAGTTCTATTAATCATTTGAGTCGGGAATGAAGTCTGGTGAGATTTAAGTATTTCATCACCGATCGAAGGATCAGAGGCTTGCATGTCTATTAATTATTGAAGTTGAGAATGAAGCCTAACGAGATCGAAGTATCTCATAATCAAAGTGTCAGAGGACTCGATGATCCGAACATCAACCACAAAAGTTCAGATAGGGTTCGAAGTATCTCCAATTGAGGCATCAACAGGTCCAATAGCTCGTACATCAAGGTAAGTTCAGTGATGCCCGGCAGAGCAGGTAATTAAAAATGCATGCATGACTTTGATAAATTTATCATTCCCACACACTGCACAAGCCTACCAAAGTAGGGGATAACTGTAGACAATACATGTTTACATCTAGTTCGATGATGAGTCTCTTATAGTAATGCGTCTAAAGGTTTGAGGAGTTGCAAGGTTTAGTGTTGGGAAACCCCAAAATACCTCTGGCCACATGTTGTCTATGTCTGGCCGGACATATATTAATCATGTCCTGCCGAATATGATTCAATGTCTGGCCGGATATGCCTTAATTTCAATTTTACATAAGGTTATAATCTCTTTATTTTTTAAGCCCAGATCCTACAAAACAACTGATTCCTCTTTAAAAAATAACTTCCATAAGTATTTTTTGCTAAAACAAGAAATTTTCCTTATCAGATAAGATTTTCCTTGTTAAAAAGAAACCTAAACACTATAAAAAGAGGTTCACGTTCAAAAGGAATGAACTAGGTGATTTTTGACATTAAAATTTGGAGACTAAGGTACCTTTAGATATGATTTTGAGGAACTGATAAATACTTTCAGAGAACCAAAACAGCCCAGAAAAACCTTCGACCGTTGCCTTCTTCTAGATCTTCAAGTGTAAGCCACAACCACAGTACTCCAACACAAGACCAAACTACTCATTTGACTTATAAAAGTATTCTGAGAGCCATGTACCGTTTGAGGTACAACTTGATGACACTTAATATTTGAATTTTGCATCATCTATTCAGTATTTTGAGTGACTTCGTATATCCGACCAGACATGTATTCGACGCACAGTAAGTCTGGCCACTTACCTGGCTACACCAAATAATCTATTTAATGTGGTATATAGGATGGAAATAGGGTCTGGGTCCGGAAATGATTTTCACATCCCGAGTATACCAGGTGCGGGTCCGAGTATACCGATTCGGATCCAGGACCCTTATAAAAATAAAAATAAAATTTAAATTTATCAATTAACATCATGAAAAATCTTAAATTATCACAAATTGAAATTCACGAAAATATACAAATATTGAAATTCACTGAAATATAATTAAAATTAATCGGATTTATGTAAAAATTATCAAGTAACTTCATAAAAATGTCCTAAATTATATTTATTTATTTTAAAAAAAAATTAATCTGATCCATGTATCTAGATTTGGAATTATGTGAACCCGGGTCCGGATCCGGATCCATACAGGGGTCTTTAAATTCAAGACACGAGTCCGTAAAAATACATTGCGGACCCGGATCTTCCGGATCCGGGTAGAATTGCCCTAAATGAAAATATGGACATAAATTCCATAGCTGATTCCGAATGAACGGTGATATGGTCTGCACTCGGGATACCATTCCACATACCACACGAACATAGACGTGCATGACTTCAAGTTTTATGTTTTGTTTCTTTTATACTTAAATATCTATTATTCATCATTATTTGTTATTATTACGTTAATCGTTTTCTTCGGTAATATAGTGATTGATGTGTGAGAATACGACCATGCGTCCCTATATTTTCTGGATTACGCATCAAGTCGGCTGGACATCTTGTATATTTGGCCGAATATGAAGATTTACATCATGCTGAATTTGACTCCATCCAACCGAATTTAATTTATCTTTTTTCACTGTAATTAATGAATGTGTAATGATTATTATATTTAATATAAATTATTGTGTATGATTTCTTTGCATTATAAGATATGGGAATCTTTTTTTATACTTTGGTATTATACTGCCAACAGTAAGGGACCATTTCGAACCCAAATAAAGTTTAAAGTCGGGCATTACGAGAGGTGTAGTGCGGCCTTAAATCATTCTCGGTCTCTCATACTGGGTGACGACTTCCTTATTCTCCAGTTAGTTCCCTATGTGGGACTATCGTGGTCGCCGACATCATAAATATAGCAGGAAATCCTGCTGCGCTCATACAGACACCCCTACATATTTATAAATAGACTCCATTGGTTTCTCATTTGGTATTCAATTTTTATTTCACTTATGTCATTTATCCTTGTGCATATAGTCATATTAGAGAGTCCATAATAAAATAGAGTTTCTACCATTTTCAAGTTTGAAGATCTTGGTTGAAGAAGTGCCATTTTGATCAAGAAGCAACCAAGTATCATGAGAGAACATTAGCCAAAAGATTCGTAAGTGCATCGAGGTAAGGCTAATAAGTTCAAAGATATTTTGACTTGATTTGAAGTTTTCATTTTCTACTCACAAGTTATAAGTTTTTCTATGTTTTTGAGTTTATGTTTAATTGTGTTGATAGCATGTTTGTTATTTAATAATTTATTTGAATTATGCATGATAAAAGTGATAAATAACACATTCAGTTAACGTCCATGTCATTGTCATCCTTACTCTTGATGCTTGTTGTAGGACCTCGACTGAACAACAATTAATGTTACACATGTATTATATCATTCGATATAAAATAACTTAATTGTTCACCAACTAAACAATAACTTTATTTAACAATTGATATCATGACTTACATTTATGGCTTGTCTCTTCAATACATTATAAACACTACTCGACAAGCTCTGATGATATTGGTGTTGTAATTATTCAAGTTCAAATGACAATAGAGAGTAAGAGTTGATATTTAGTGGTGAAAATTTTCATTTCTAGTCTAAACGCACAAAAAATTATATTCCGTAAACATATGTTGCCTTATGACTTCTCTTATTAAATTGTAAAAAAGCAAATTTATATGCATAGGGCACATCTATGATATCCAAAGGTATCAAATATCCACTGAGTTCAAACATGTAATTTTAATTATTGAACATGTAACTTAAATCATTAAATATGTAAACTCTAGCAATAAAAATGAAACTTTTGAAAAATGAAACTAGTTTCATGTTTGTTGGTAGAGTTTGTATGTTTAATGGTTAAATTGCATGTTCAATATTCAAAATAGCATGTTTGTACCCCAATGGTATTTGATACCTTTGGATACTATAGTAGTGACCATATGTATAACTATCCAAATTTCAATCAGATGGGACTTATCCAAACAAGAATATTGTTACAGGCTAACGAGTCACGACAAAACTCACAAAGGGAATGATATGAATTAGGTTCGGTTTTGGCTTGAAAATCCCAACCCTAAGAACAATACTAAGTGTTTGTTTAATATTACTTTTAGTATAGGTAAAAAAGTTTTTTTTAATCCTAAAAATTCTATTCAAATTTTTTGGTGATGTCTGCTTGTATTTTAAGTAGAGATTTTGAGAATTAAAAAAGTCATTTTGTCTCTGTGGACGCTGGTTTACGCCCGAGGCCTACAATTAAGATTTCGTGAGGGGGCACTGGCGATCCTGCAAAACAAAGAGGTATGGTGAGCATGGAGGGTCTGCCCACCGGTGTGGTGGGTGCCGTAGGCACTACGACGCCCAAGTCAGTGATGATAATGAGGTGCAAAAAGTCGTAGGAAGAGGAACTAGGTCAGATGTTACCTTGACCCCCGTAGATTACCGTGAGGGCGGTCGGTAGGAGGTGTTGTGAGCTTAAGTGAGAGTGTCCTCAAGTTATGAGTTGGTGGGCTAGAAGTTGAATGTCCTCCCCCTTAGGGAGCCTCGTTTTTTCTCCACATGCTCCTGTAGCGTGTGTCTTTATTGCCATTTGATTGCTTGTCCGTTGGGTCATGGAAACGGTCGACTTCATGAGAAGCAATTACTGTATTTTGCCCGTTGTAGGCTGGAACGGATGGGTTATGAATGGTGTTTATGAGCCTAGGCGTTATGTGGACTGACGTGGGGTGAGCCCCGATTATGGTTTAGGCACGTGGTATTTCACTGGGCCTGGGCTTGTGAATCTCTGGGCCTCTATATACTTCAAACCTTATGACTTTCTTTTGAGGTAGAAGCTTGGGCCTGGGTCTTACGTTGGGGAGTCTGGGGTGTATTCAGTATTAGGCCTAAAGCAAAATGACAAAATTGTCTCTGGACCAAATTTGGCTCGTACAGTTTGTCCCCTACTCTCTAAGTCAGTGAGTCATTGGCTTGGAGAGTACTTGACGCATATGTCGCCTGGGACGAGGCCATAGTATGTAGGTGTACTCGAGCGTTGATGCTGCCAAATGAATGTCAAGTTATGAACTTGACTCTACAAGATTCATTAGGGAAGTACATAATCGATTGAACCGGATGAAGGTCAGGTTATAGGTCATATGACATGTGTATTCCATGTCTACAACTTGATTCGACATGAGTCCATGGGGGATGTCCCCAGTCGATTGGACTTGATGAGGCCATGAATATATAAGTCATACGACATGAGTAATTCATGTCTAAAACTTGACTCGTCATGAGTCCATGGGGGGTGTCTCTGGTCGACTGGACTTGATGAGGCCAGGAATATATAAATCATACGACATGAGTAATTCATGTCTAAAACTTGACTCGTCATGAGTCCATGGGGGATGTCCTCGGTCGACTGGACTTGATGAAGCCAGGAATATATAAGTCATACGACATGAGTAATTCATGTCTAAAACTTGACTCGTCATAAGTCCATGGGGGATGTCCCCGGTCGACCGGACTTGATGAGGCCAGAAAGATATAAGTCATACGACATGAGTAATTCATGTCTAAAACTTGACTCGTCATGAGTCCATGGGGGATGTCCCCGGTTGACTGGATCAAATGGAGGTTCATGAGTTATTTCACTCGACATGTGTCTTCTGGACGGTCGGAAGTCCGTGTCCGTATTTGACTCGACATGAGTCCATGGGGAATGTCACCGGTCGACTGAACCAGATGAAGGTTCAGGAGTTATTTCACACGACATTATCGTATGGATTGTAGGAAGTATATGTCTACATTCGACTCAACATGAGTCCATGAGGGATGTCCCCGGTCGACTGATCTAGATGAAGGTTCAGGATATAAGTCATACGACATTGTGTCATATGGACTGTAGGAAGTCTATGTCTACATTTGACTCAACATGAGTCCATGATGGATGTCCCCGGTCGACTGATCTAGATGAAGGTTCAGGATATAAGTCATACGACATTGTTTCGTATGGACTGTAGGAAGTCTATGTCTATATTTGACTCGACATGAGTCCATGAGGGATGTCCCCGGTCGACTGAACCAGATGAAGGTTCAGGAGTTGTTTCACACGATATTATCGTATGGACTGTAGGAAGTCTATGTCTTCATTTGACTCGACATGAGTCCATAAGGGATGTCCCCGGTCGACTGAACCTGATGGAGGTTCAGGATTTATTTCACTCGACATTATCGTATGGACTGTAGGAAGTCTATGTCTACATTCGACTCAACATGAGTCTATGAGGGATGTCCCCGGTCGACTGATATAGATGAAGGTTCAGGATATAAGTCATACGACATTGTGTTGTATGGACTGTAGGAAGTCTATATCTACATTTGACTCGACATGAGTCCATGGGGGATGTCCCTGGTCGACTGAACCAGATGAAGGTTCAGGAGTTGTTTCACACGATATTGTCGTATGGACTGTAGGAAGTCTATGTTTTCATTTGACTCGATATTAGTCCATGAGGGATGTCTCCGGTCAACTGAACCTGATGGAGGTTCATGATTTATTTCACACGACATTGTCGTATGGACTGTAGGAAGTCTATGTCTACATTCGACTCAATATGAGTCCATGGGGGATGTCCCTGGTCGACTGATCTAGATGAAGGTTCAGGATATAAGTCATACGACATTGTGTCGTATGGATTGTAGGAAGTCTCTATCTACATTTGACTCGACATGAGTCCATGGGGGATGTCCCCGGTCGACTGAACCAGATGAAGGTTCAGGAGTTGTTTCACATGACAGTCGTATGGACTGTAGGAAGTCTATGTCTTCATTTGACTCGACATGAGTCCATGTGGGATGTCCCCGGTCGACTGAACCTGATGGAGGTTCAGGATTTATTTCACACGACATTGTCGTATGGACTGTAGAAAGTCTATGTCTACATTCGACTTAACATGAGTCCATGGGGGATGTCCCCGATCGACTGATCTAGATGAAGGTTCATGATATAAGTCATACGACATTGTGTCGTATGGACTGTAGAAAGTCTATGTCTACAATTGACTCGACATGAGTCCATGGGGGATGTCCCCGATCGACTGAACCAAATGAAGGTTCAGGAGTTGTTTCACACGATATTGTCGTATGGACTGTAGGAAGTCTATGTCTTCATTTGACTCGACATGAGTCCATGGGGGATGTCCCCGGTCGACTGAACCTGATGGAGGTTCAGGATAAACCCTATACTATGGGTTGAAGAACCAGCGGAGTCTTCAATGTCGTTTGGACCAGATGAAGGTCTATGAAAGTCTTCACTCTACAGACCTGACGAAGGTTCAAGAGTCTTTCCTTATCATACTACTAGACCTGGTGAAGTTATATTAAGGTCATCACACATTCTCCCGATGAGGGTCCATGTGACTACGGTCGTATGTACCTGTCGATTGGACTTGATAAAAGTCCAAGAAGGTCATCACTTCTCACTCTACTAGACCTGAAGAAGGTCAATGAGGGTTTTCATTCCTCATTCTAAAAGATCTGACAAAGGTATATGAGGATATAATTCCTCATTTTACAAGACTTGACAAAAGTCAATGAGGGTATAATTCCTCATTCTACAGGACTTGTAGTATGAGACCATGTCGTCTGAAGACCATGAGACTACGGTCGAATGAATTTGATGAAGGTTCATGAGGATTCTCATTCCTCATTCTACAAGACCTGACAAAGGTCTATGAGGATATAATTCCCCATTCTACAAGACCTGACAAAAGTCAATGAGGGTATAATTCCTCATTCTACAAGACTTGTAGTCTGAGCCCATGTCTTCTGAAGACCTTGAGACTACGGTCGAATGAACCTGATGAAGGTCCATGAGGATTCTCATTCCTCATTATACAAGACCATATATGTAGTGTCGAATGAGATCTTTAACGAGTGCCAAGCTTCACATGGTAGTGTCGACTGAGAGCCTAGTCAAGCTCCAAGCTTCAGAATGTAGTGTGGACTAGGATCAACATCATACCCTAAACTACACATATGGAGTCGAGAGTTGATGATAATTCATCCAAGTATTCTAGAGTGGATGATAATCTCCATATGTAGCGTGGTGGAGGTGATTATCTTCACATGTAGTATGGATTTGATGAATGTCTATCAAGATCATTACTTACTATACTAGACCTGAAGTAAGTCTATGATGCTACATGAACTTGATGAAAGTCATAGAAAATTTCCATACTACCTAACCTGATAAAAGTTGGTCGATTGGACCTAAAAGAGGTCCAAGAAAGTTCTTCATTCTACTAGACATGATAATAGATTCCCTATGTAGTCTGGAGTTGGCGGAATTAAATTAACGTAGTATGGAGATGATAACTAACCTTTGATTTAGACTGAAGAAGTTGACAATCATTCCAAGTAGACAGGAAGAGATTGGAATTTTCCATGTAGCCTAGATTTGATGGCCATTCACCTCGTCGTATGACAATCTTTCCAAGACTCTAGAAGCTAAAAAATGTGTTCAATAAATTGAATTAACAAAGCTTGAGCCATTATAGCATCCAACCTACGCGCATAATCAAAAGGTGTCAGAACCCATGCACCGAAAGGAGGCAAGAAGCCATGCACCATGGGAAGAACACACGTGAAGGAAAGGAGCCCAAGCACCAACAGCCCACTCATGCCTTCCAAACCCACAAGTATGAGGCCCACGCCATAAAAGGCCCATTCCCCACACCATCACGAAACCAGTTAGCACAAGAGAAAATATAATGCAAAGCGCTTGCCACGAGCCAATAAATAACCATATAAATTTCACGTGAAAGCATCCCAAAGCATGGAGCAATTCAAATTTCACAAGTCAGAAATCATGTCTTTCACGCGGGATCGATCCATGCTACATGCAAGCAGTTGCCCATGGGATGGTTTATGAAGGAGATATATTATTTCCTTTGTTTTTGTCTGATTGTCTTCCAAGATTAGAACATCTTGTAGTGTCAAATGAGACCCAATCATCTTATATCAAGTTGGATCCCATGTGAGTTTGTCTTTGCATGGAGCTTTAACGTGTGGATCACTCCTCATTTGCTTGTAGCGTGAGGCTTCATCTTTGTCGAGTTTGAATGGAAGTTGCTCACATTACTTTTGAATAACAGTTTCTTTTGAGAGCTTTTGACCAGGAGCCAGTGGCCTGAAACTTAACAATTCCTTGCCGATAATGCAGAGTTGCCACTGCTTGTCTTCTAACCAATTGAATGAAAGCTTGGATCCTTATGATGCTTT
Source organism: Zanthoxylum bungeanum (assembly GCA_019454045.1). Classification (NCBI taxonomy): domain Eukaryota; kingdom Viridiplantae; phylum Streptophyta; class Magnoliopsida; order Sapindales; family Rutaceae; genus Zanthoxylum; species Zanthoxylum bungeanum. Next base: position 27,942 of record SKCR01039189.1, on the reverse strand, counting down.
TGAGGGTTTGAAATGCACGGCGAGCCAGATAACCCCTAAAAGCAGCCTGCACCTTTGTGGCATGTCGTATGGAGTTGGGGCTCTCTTTATGTGACTACCGAGTGGTGATTGCATGTCGTATGGAGTAGGAGCTCTCTCATGCATGGTGTCCAATATGAGACTCATAATGGCGTGTGGACCCGAGTCTTCCTCATCGAGTCAACAAGTCAAAATATCATTGAGGGCTTCCGGCTAGTGAACCATGAGTAAGTTAGCTCAAACGTGCTGACCCAAACTGGATAGTAAAAGACAACCACATCTTCATGAGATAAAGCCCACTTAATAGTGTAGTATTCCTTATAATGGGATGTCAACTTTGTAATCGAAGCTTGTTTCTCCATTTCACTCGATTCAGCCTCCTTGGAAACCCTGGCTTCACATTTTCCTTCGTCTTTTCCCCTCTCTTATCTCCCTTGCAAGTGTCGAATGATGGCTGCACATGGAGTGGCTTTTGTGTGGTGGCATGAGGTGTTTGGCTTTTTGTGTTTGGTAGGCTCATTCATTCCAAAACAACCGATGTGGGAGTCGCATGAAAGTGAATTTGGGTTCGGGCGTGCTAAGTCGTATGGTGAGTACGCTGACTTTGTGGGGCTTCGACCTCATGCTTCAATGGATTTTCTTATGGTTTATTTGGGCTAGATGTTGACAAAGTCCAAATTTTCACAATATTTCCTTTGTGTCTGTCGCTCGGCATAACGTCGTATGAGGTATTGAATGGCCTTGTCGTGCTTCTAAGTGATGTGGGCTTTGTAGATCCTTCAGAATGATTCACGAGATTGACTTGACATGTAGCTTTTACAAGTTGTATCTTATAAGGCAGTTAGTCATCATTTGCATGTAATTTTTTCGAGTGGGGCTCGCCCTTCGACAAGTCATTTCATGCGACACTTGCGTGGGCCTGTTTGATGAGTTATCAAATTTGGCTTAGGATGCTCAGTGGTTGTTGTAGTTTGATCTCTATGAAGTCAGCACATTGTCTCTCGGCTCTGTTATCATAGGCAGTCAGTTTGCTTGATATGCACACTTACTAAGTCTTGCTGTGTGCAGGAAGCCTGACTTTGTCTTTTTATCTCTTCAACCGATGTGGGATGGGCTTTGTTGCTCTCATGGTTGTGCCTCTAAAGCACTAATCGATGTGGGATAACTAACCTTCATTTTGATTCGTTGTTGGGCTGGTTGTTTGATGGCTTATGTTGTTGGGTTGTCGTTGGTCTGGTTCTGGCTGGTGCGTCGAAGGCTGTTTCTTTTGGGAGATAGGACGGTGGTCGTTTCTTGAGCTGGTCTTGTTGTTTGGGGTTTTCGACCTTTTGGGATTTTATCTTTAGCGTTGTGGTTTTGATTCGGGCCATTCCAAGCTGAGCCGACTTTGGTTGTTTCTTGGTTGCTTTTGGGCTTGATCATGCTCATTGACTGGTTCTTTTTTAGGCTTTTTTTTAAAAAAAAATTGGCATGCGTGTGTATGTCATTTTTCTTTAGCATATGGTGTAGCGTGCCTTTATTGGCACTGGTTGTGAGCTCTTTGTCGAGTCAATTTTCCAGCCACGTGAGGTTTGATGGAGAATATCTTGGGCATCGAGTATCTTCAGCTTTTGACAACTTGCAATCTTCTTGGAGCCTACGTCTTTCGCTTCTTATTCCAATGGGCCTCATGTATAAGGAGTTTCCTTTAATTTGTACTATCTTAGCAAGTTCCCATGCGAATATTTATGATAGCTGCGCATTTAGTTTTGTTGAATGAACCACTAGGTCCAGCCTCACTTGCAGTATTAGAAGGTGGAAGAATCTCCTCGGTAGCATGCACACTGACTTCAATCACGTGGAAGGATTGAAGATAGAATGGGCAATGGGTGTTTGGACCTTTTTTGCACATGATATGGTGTATTTATCCAGCCGGCGTTTGGAAGCTATTGTATGACTTTTGGATATGGCTTTTTTTTATAAGTAGTCTGACTTTAGGTAGGCTAGAGAAAATTGCTCTTTGAACTCCTACATTTCCTGTTGTTTGGAAGAGGTGACTTGTTGTGATCGGTCGGCTGGAGAAATATTGTTGAATACTTCTAAGAGATTGGATTAAATGATAAGATCGTTTTGATGGCTTGTAGTCTCGCGCCTTTGAGTGGCTGAAGAAAGAGATTATGTTCCAGATACTATTGGAGATTTGTACTGGAGTTATCTTGTAGAGTGGCTAATTGTGCCACCACAGGGTCTGACATTCGTTTGGTGCTTGAAGCTATGGATAGTTATGTTTGTAAAGATTATAGACTGAGTGTTCTTTGCTTGCTATGAATCGCTTAGGCCCTACGGTGGGCGCCAAATTGTGGACGCTGGTTTACGCTAGAGGCCTACAATTGAGATTTTGTGAGGGGGCACTGGCGATTCTGCAAAACAAAGAGGTATGGTGAGCGTGGAGGGTCTTCCCACCGGTGTGGTGGGTGCCGTAGGCACTCCGACGCCCAAGTCAGTGATGATAATGAGGTGCAAAAAGTCGTAGGAAGAGGAACTAGGTCAGATGTTACCTTGACCCCCATAGATTGCCGTGAGGGCGGTCGGTAGAAGGTGTTGTGAGCTTGAGTGAGAGTGTCCTCAAGATATGAGTTGGAGGGCTAGAAGTTGAATGTCCTCCCCCTCAGGGAGCCTCGTTTTTTTCTCCACATGCTTCTGTAACGTGTGTCTTTATTGCCCTTTGATTGCTCGTCCGTTGGGTCATGGTAACGGTCGACTTCATGAGAAGCAATTACTATATTTTGCCCATTGTAGGCTGGAACGGATGGGTTATGAATGGTGTTTATGAGCCTGAGCGTTATGTGGACTAGCGTGGGGTGAGCCCCGATTATGGTTTAGACACGTGGTATTTCACTGGGCCCGGGCTTGTGAATCTCTAGGCCTCTATATACTTCAAACCTTGGGACTTCCTTTTGAGGTAGAAGCTTGGGCCTGAGTCTTACGTTGGGGAGTCTGGGGTGCATTCAGTATTAGGCCTAAAGCAAAATGACGAAATTGTCTCTGGACCAAATTTGGCCCGTACAGTCTCTGCTAGCAAAAGCTTAAAATTTGAGCATTTGCGAGTATAACTTATAAAACTTTTTTAAAAAGTTAAATTAGCTATAATAACTTTATTAATTTAAAAATATTATTTCATTTATTTCATAACTTAAAAAAACTTGTTCAATAAATTAATTTTATAATTTTTAATAAATGATCTCACTCACAACCAATACACTTAAAAATTTATTAAAAGTTTTACTAGTAAAAGCTCTACTTCAATATGTTGGGTATCTATATGAAATTACAGGGTTAACGCAACGGAATGCGGAAAACATATTTTTCCAATTTCAAATTTTTTTTAGGAACAATTAATAAACTTATTTAATTAACCAATATTTAATATCTGAAATTTTAACCCAAGAAATCAAATTTCTATTAACTGCCGAATTGCCCCAATATTTTACAATTTGATCATTTTGGTACTAAATTATCAAATACATATTTAATTGATTCCAAATCAAATTATCAAATACATATTTAATTGATTCCAAATCAATCTCAAAATAATTTATACATATCTAATACAAGAAAATACAATTTACAACACAAATCCCTAATTTTTCTACAAATGCCGAGAGCACCCCTGAAAATCCATTAATTACGATTTGGCCCTAAATGTTCAAAACATATCAAAATCAATTCCAATCAATCCCAAATTTAATATACATCAAATTAAATCATATATATGAAAAAATTATATCATATATATGAAAATCCCCAAAATTGGATTAGGTTTAGAACCCTAATTTCACAAATTATATCAATTGTATAATTTACACTAAATTGATAAAATTCAACATTTTAATCAATCCAATACCACACCAATCAAGTCTCACCATCATGAAACAACTCAAGAATAATTCTAGGTTAATTATGAATGGTTAAGCAACTCTATAATGACAACTTTGATTACTAATTAATCTTATAAGCTTAATTACTCATAATAAACTTATAAATAAACATACATGTTTAAACACATCCAACAAGCTGCAAACACATTTAATTACAAATACAAAGAGTAGAGACATAACTTAGCAACACAAATTGAAGCTAAAATTAATAGAAATATTTTATATGTAGAAGAAAAACTTACAAAATTTCCAAGTTTTGGCTATGTTTTCTTCTTTCTTCCACATTTTTCTCTCAACTCACTTTGTAAAATATTTGTGTGAAACTTGTCTAAGTGTTGAAAATGAAAAAAAATAATAATTTTGTTAATTAATTTCCCTTGGCCATTAAAAAGTGAAAATCATTACTAAAGATATTTATTTTGTTAATAGTTTAATTATTTAACAATTAAATAATTAAATATAAATATCTTAAATATATATATTATATTTGCATTAAATATCTCAAATACATATATTAATGATATACGTCAAATATCACACTTTGATATTTAATTAATGTGTATTCAATAATATCAAATATTAAATAAAAATACACATTAATTCGTAAACGACGATTAGGTCCCGATTGAATGTATTTTTCATTAAACCATTAAACGAGTTATAAATAATTAATATTATTCACAACAGTTGCCCTAGTGCTCTACGAGTATATTTCATTAGTGAGACTCTATAGATTCAGACATATTCGTCACGAAATCAATTTTCGTGTCTATAATTCACCCGCCCGTAAATTATGATGAACATAAATAAACTCTCTGAACCATGCAGGTCGATGTCACTGCATACGTATAATCCCTCTGTCACAGGCATCCGGATTATTCCAGAGATATAAATACAAACGTCAAATCTCTATAGATATAATCACGTCGATGTTTCTATTAGTAATCCTTAATAACACTTAAAACTGATTTTTACAGTGTACCAGGGGCCCATGGATTTAACATATTGCTAATTCCATATTGAATACATATGCTCTGTACAAATAGTTGACGGATCCTTTCTTGATACACATAAGATATCCTGAGCATCAGTCCATACCCAACGAACAGACTGATCTAAATAGATCGGTGACGTGACTGTAATCTAAGTTTGGAGGATAACTCATATATCCACAGTGGTATCTCAAGTCAAAGAATCACAATGCTTACTCAACCCGAGAAGATTCTTATTGATCTTCGTGTACCATCTATTAAGAATCTTTGGTGAGTCGTTCAGTATTTATCGGCTATAAACATCTACACGTCTATACGAATCTCCAAGACTCATGGTTCATGGAGAAACCATCGGAATCTAAGATTCCAATATACGATATGTGCAAGTCTCAACAGGTTTACTTTACTGACCAAGTAGTGCAAACCTTGACCGGGAACTGTCTAAGAATGACAACGTCATGATACAACTTAATGTCAGTTGCGATGCTTTTGCAACAATATCATAACTAATCATTTTAAGGCCTATTACGTCTTTACCATATTAAACAAGAGGTTATATAAAAGAAACTGTTCATTTTATTCACAATAAAATATTACATTAGAATTTACAAAGAAATACATTATAAAATTGGTGCTCAGAGCACCAACCCTAACAAAATCTCCCATTGCTCTAGGGCCAATATCGATTGTATATAATACACATCGACTCCACATGTTTATCAAATAAATTCAGAGGAATGGCCTTGGTAAGTGGGTCTGCTACATTATCTTTATTCGCTATCTTGCACACGATAATTTCCTCTGACGACACAATCTCTAGAATGATGTGGTACTTTCGTTCCATATGCTTCGACTTCTGATGCGACCTTGGTTCTTTTGCTTGCGTAATGGCTCCAGTATTATCACAGTATAACGAAATTGGATTCTCGATAATTCTGTGATAAAATTCCTAACTCATACAACTTCCTTTGCAGCCAGCTTCGGAAGCTGCAATATATTCCCCCTCTGTGGTGGAATCAGCTATTGACCCATTTTTGGAACTCTTCCAACAAACTGCACCTCCATTAAGGGTAAACATAAATTCTGATGTAGACTTTATATCATCAGGATCTGATTGGAAATCGGAATCCGTATACACATTAACTTACAGTTCATTTCCTCCATAGATAATAAACTTATCATTAGAACCTTTGAGATACTTGAGTATATGTTTAATGGCCATCCAATGGTCATTTCCTGGAATGGACTGATATTGCTGGTCACACTAACTATGAAGCTGATATCAGGCCTAGTACATAACATGTCATAATGATGCTGCACAAACACGAAGCATAAGGTTGATTAGACATTATAATCTTCTCATCTTCTATTTACGGACACATCTTCTTCGAAAAATATAAGCCATGTGTGAACGGTATGTTTGTTGTCTTAAAGTGACCAAAATTTTGAGATAACCCAATAAGCTTCATTTCTCTATCTCTATAGAGTTTTATGCCTAAGACATGAGAAGCTTCACCCAGGTCCTGCATGGAGAAATTCTTACAGAGGTAAGCTTTGACGTCTTGCATCATCCCAATATCATTCCCAATGATAAGGACGTCATTAACATAGAGAATTAAAAATACCACCATACTCCCACTGGTCTTCTTATGCACACTGGATTCGTCTGAATTCTTAAGAAAACCAGACAATTTGATTATCTCGTCGAATCAAAGATTCCAACATCGTGAAGCCTGTTTAAGTCCATAAATGGACTACTTCAGCTTGCATCTCATGCCCGAGTTTCTTGCTGGATGTAAAATCCTCTGGCGTTCCATATAGATTTCTTTATCAAGAAACTCATTTAGAAAAGCCGTTTTGATATCCATTTATCAAATCTCGTAATCATGATAAGTGACAATTGACAACAAAATCCTGATGGACTTAGCATTGCAACTGGTGAAAAAGTTTCATCGTAGTCGACATCAGGTCGCTGTGAGTAACCTTTAGCTACCAGTCGGGCCTTAAAGGTTTCAACCTTTCCATTGGCCCCACGCTTCCTCTTGTAAATCCATTTACAACAGATATGAACAATTCATTCTGGAAGCAGAACCAAGTTCCAAACTTGATTCTCATACATTGAGTCCATCTCGGAATTCATGGCGTATTGCCACTTCACGGAGTCGATGTCCAACATCAATTCTCTATATGTCAAAGAGTCGGTCTCTTCAACTAAGAGAACATCCAGACTCTTTCTTGTATCAAATACAAGCATCCAGGAGGTCTAGATACCCTTTGTGACCTACGGAGTGTGTGTGTTGAAGGTTTTTCATCTTCTTGAACTACAGGTTCCTCCGTTGGTTCATTGGTTGGAGGTCTTACTTCATCAAGTTCAACCTGTCTATGATCACCACCTTTAGACAAAAAATCTATTTCTAGAAATTTTACGAAGCGAGCTACGAACACATTTTGATGCTCGATATCATAGAATAAATATCCTTTCGTATTTAAAGGCTATCCAAAAAACTTAAACTTCTACCCTCGAGGCAAAAGCTTATTTTGCTGAGCCATCATGACGTATACAAGACACCCCCAAATCTTAACATAACTAATTCGGTTTCCTACCGGTCCATATCTTATACGGAGTCAGAGGAATAACTTTAGAAGGAATCTTATTCAAAAGATGTGTGGTAGTTAAAAGCGCATAACCCCATAAGTAATAGGGCAAATATGTATAACTCAACATCAATCAAACTATATCTAATAAAGCCCGATTTCTCCTATATGACACTCCATTGTCTTGCGGAGTTCCTGGAGAAGTATATTGAGCGAGAATTCCATTATCCTTTAAATAATCAGTGAACTCTCCACTCATATATTCATCGCATCGATCAGATTGATGGAATTTAAATTGACCAGTCTGTTTTTCAACTTCATTACGGAATTCTTTGAACTTTTCAAAGGTTTCTGATTTATGTTTCATCAGATAAACATAATTGTACTGTGACAAATCATCGGTAAATGTGATGAAGTATGAAAAACCACTGTATGTAGTCTGACTCATGGGACCACATACATCTGAATGTAAAGTTCCAATAAGTCAGTGGCTCGGTGTCCAACACCCGAAATAGGACTTTGGTCATTTTACCCCGAATACAAGATTCGCAAGTTGGATAAGGTTCAATGGTGAGATCATCTATCAAACCATTCTTAACTAATTGGGTTAGGTGTTTCACGCCTATATGACCTAATCACATATGCCAAAGTTCAGTATTATTTATATCAAATTGTTTACGTTTAAATTCTAGTATTAAAGATATCTTGTGAGGTACGCAATATGTAATGATCATGCTCGTTTAGACAACAAACCATGCTCGTTTAGACAACAAAGGATCTGAATATTATTACTATCATATAAATACAAATAACGATTCTTAATATTTATATCAAATCATTTATTATCTAATACAAAAGGAGACATAATATTCGCCACACATCCTGGCATAAAATAACAGTCATTTAACAAAAGTCGCTCACTCGGTAAGGGAATCTCGCATATGCCCACTACAACCGCATGCAGAGAGTCGCGACTCCCGAATCGCAATTGCATCTCCCTAGTTTTCAGCCGTTTACTTCCCATCAGCACCTGTAACGTATTGCAAATGTGAATAGGAAAAGCATAATCTAAAATCCAATTAGATGTCATAGCTTTACAAGACAATGATATATCAATAATAGGAAAAATAAAAGTACCTGATGTCGATGCTCTTTCATTCCTTAATTGTGCAAGATATTCCGGACAGTTTCTTTTCCATTGCCCGACTTTCTGGTAGTGGTGGCACTTATATTCAGAAACTCTATTGGGCTTCGTTACCTTAGCCTGCGGAGGAACAATGAAACCTTTCTTTTTCTTTCCTTTTGTCTTCTTCCCATTCAAGTTGGATTGTGAAGAAGCGGAAAGTGAAGTGGGTTTTGGAAGGTGAGTCGGAACTTCATTCCTTAAATCTTCATCTGCTGTAAGAAGCATCATATGCAACTCACGGTAAGAGCAGTGAATCTCATTCATGTTGAAGTACATGACGAACTGGCGATATGATACTGGGAGCAAACTGAGTATGACACTATGTCCTAGAGTTTCATTAAGAGGAAATCCCGACACCTCAAATGCTCGATCAAATCGATCAATGAAGCACATGCGGGCTCACAGCCTGCCCCTCATCAAGTTTATAATGGAACAGTTTCATTGAAACTCTATGAACCATGACCTGTTCCTGGTTCATGAATGATTCACGAAGTTGTATCGTCATGCTATATACATCGTGCATCTCAAAGTAAGTCTTTTTAAGCTCAGAAGAAAGAGAATGGATGATTTAACCCTTAAATCATCATCCTTCCATCTCTGGAAAGTCTCATGTTCTTCAGAAGATGCATATGGAGATATAACAAGGGGTAAAAGAACTTCCAAAATGTATCCCAGTTTTTTGGAATTGAGGACAATCCTCAAATTCATATCCCATTCCGCAAAGTTTTCAATACCTTTTAGCTTATTCGTATCAAGCATACGAGCAAAAAGATTGGTCGGAGGTGCCGCCATCATAAATCTATCAAATAGACAGCGAATCAACGGTTAGCAGAAAAGCAGATAAAATAATTTCATATTATATCATAAAACATTAACTAGATCATGGATTTTTAATCTAAAAATGCATTTCTCGTTATTTCATGCAAAACTGTAATCCTCAAACATAATACAAAACATGCGATAATCAAATCATAACATAATAGTGAAAGGTGGACCCCATGAATATATTTCAGCTCACAGCTTTGTCACGTTCTCACCTACATATATTCATTAGGTAGACAACTCATTGTCAATCACTCAATACTGACTCTTGGATTTTCGGTCCTGGCCATTTCTCGTTGTGATAGTTTTGGCACGTGCACAAGGAGGCGTACCAAGTTTAGACTTGTCAATGATAAATTCAAGATACTTGCGAAACTCTGACAGCTTTGGCACGTTTAAGATTTCGCTTTAGCTTGAATTCACATAATATCAAATATATCCGGTACAGATAAATTTATACCGGCCATATCCTCACAACTTTGACACGTTCTCAGATATAGTCGCAGAAAATTTATCTATAAGCAGTATTGACAAGACAGACCAATTAATATGCATCAAATACATATTAAATTAAAAACCTTATTTTCAAATAAGGATTTTTCACAAAAGATGTTTTTACTTTATTTAATCTAATTAAATAAACACATGCATTTATAAAGTCAAGATTAAAGTAAATATTGAATTTTAAAGGCATAATCATATCGGGTGTCCAGAATCAGACTCGCTCTGATACCATTTTTGTTGGGGTTTTATACGGAATCAGAGGGCTAGCGCAGCAGAATGCCAAAAACATATATTTCCGATTTCAAAAAAATTTCTTGGAACAATTAAATAAAAATATTTATTTAATTAACCAATATTTAATATCTGAAATTTTAACCCAAGAAATCAAATTTCTATTAATTACTGAATTGCCCCAATATTTTATAATTTGATCATTTTGGTCCTAAATTGTCAAATACATATTTAATTGATTCCAAATCAATCCCAAAATGATTTATACATGTCTAATACATGAAAATACAATTTGCAACACAAATCCCTAATTTTTTCTACAAATGTTGAGAGCACCCCTGAAATTCCATTAATTATGATTTGGCCCTAAATATTCAAAACATGTCAAAATCAAATTCAATCAATCCAAAATTTAATATACATCAAATATAAATCAAATTACATCATATATATGAACAGACCCAAAATTGGATTAGGTTTAGAATCCTAATTTCATAAATTACACCAATTATATAATTGACACTAAATTGATAAAATTCAATACTTTAATCAATCCAATACCACCCAATCATGTCTCACCATCATGAAACAACTCAAGAAAAATTCTAGGTTAATTATGAATGGCTAAGCAACTCTAGAATGACAACTTTGATTACTAATTAATTTTATAAGCTTAATTACTCATAATAAGCTTATAAATAAACATACATCCTTAAACACATCCAACAAGCTTCAAACACATTTAATTACAAATATAAAGAGTAGAGACATCAACTTAGCAGCACAAATTGAAGCTAAGATTAATAGAAACATTTTATATGTAGAAAAAAGTATAAAAAAAACTTACAAAAATACAAGTTTTGGCTATGTTTTCTTTTTTTCTTCCACCTTTTTCTCTCAACTCACTTTGTAAAATATTTATGAAACTTTTCTAAGTGTTGAAAATAAAAAAATAATAATTTTGTTAATTAATTTCCCTTGGCCGAATTACATAACAAAATAATAAATAACAATTATTTCTATTTTGTTAAATTTCAATTGGAACATAATTTACTTTAATAAAGTTAACATTTATCTTCCATAAAGTAAATACACAAATGGGCCAATTGAATTAAGCCATTAAAAAGTGAAAATATTACTAAAGATATTATTTTGTTAATTAGTTTAATGATTTAAAAATTAAATAATTAAATATAAATATCTTAAATATATGTATTATATTTACATTAAATATCTCAAATACATATATTAATTATATACGTCAAATATCACAATTTGATATTTAATTCATGTGTATTTAATAATATCAAATATTGAATACAAATACATATTAATTCAGAAATGACGATTATGTCCCGATTGCATGTATTTTTCATTTAACCGTTAAACAAGTTATAAATAATCAGTATTATTCATAACAGTTGCCTTAGTGCTCTACAAGGGTATATTTCATTAGTGAGACTCTCTAGATTCAGACATATTTATCACGAAATCAAATTTTGTGTCCATAATTCACTCACCCGTAAATTATGACGAACACGGATAAACTCTCTGAATTATACAGGTCGAGGTCATTGCATACATATAATCCCTCCATCATAGATATTCAGATTATTCCAGAGATATAGATACAAATGTCAAATCTTTATAGATATAATCACGTCAACGTTTCTATTAGTAATCCCTTAATAACACTTAGAAGTGATTTCTACAGTGTGCCAATGGCCCACAGATTTAACAGATTGCTAATTCCATATTGAATACCTATGCTCCGTACACAGAGCTGACGAATTCTTCTTAATACATATAAGATATCCTGAGCATCAGTCCACACCCAACGAACATGCGGAGGTCTGATCTAAATAGATCGGTGATGTGACTGTCATCTAAGTGTGGAGGATAACTCATATATCTACAGTGGTATCTCAAGTCAAATAATCATTATACTCACCCAACCCGAGAAGATTCTTATTGAAGTTGATGTACCATCCATTAATAATACCCGGTGAGTCGTTCAGTGTTTATCCGCTATGAACACCTACATGTCTATTCGAGTCTGCAAGACTTATGGTTCACTGAGAAACCATCAGAATCCAAGATTCCAATATACGATATGTACCAGTCTCAACGGGTTTACTTTGCTGACCAAGTAGTGTAAACATTGACTGGGAACTGTCTAAGAATGATAACGTCATGATACAACTCAATGTCAGTTGCAACGCTTTTGCAACAGTATCATAACTAATCATTCTAAGGTCTGTTATATCTTTACCATATTAAAATAAAAGGTTATATAAAAAAAATTGTTTATTTTATTCATATAAAATGTTACATTAGTATTTATAAGGAAATACATAATAAAATTGGTGCTCAGAACACCAACCCTAACACAATAAGCTATATTAGAAAATTTATACCAAACGGACCCTAAATAAATTTAAAGATCATGACTCATTTGCTCAAAATTGGTGTCCGAACATGTTAAATCAAAAAAATATATTATTTTAAATTTAGCTTATTCTGTTCATATTCAAGCACCAAATTCATACAAAAGTACTTATTGATGGTTGATTTTTATCCGAAGAAATAATATGTTTCTCTAAATAATTTATTATCGAACAAGTAAATTTATTTGATTTTATGTTGTCTGACACTAGGCTTACATCCATAGGAGATAGGATAATAGTTCACTATATTCGGGGACAACAAATTATTTGTATTGATAAATGATATGTTTCTTGAGGAGGATTATATGAGAGAGTTCAAACCTCGAAATAAAGTGTTACTCGAGGAGTTACTCGACTAACGTGTCATCGTCAACAATAGTTGACAGAAGTATAGTACCTTCGATATTTGAGCATCAGATGCAAGTACATCAGAATGATCTACAACCTAGATGTAGTGGAAGGATTGAACAACAATCTGATCACTACATAGGTATTGGAGAGACACAAATTGTCATATCCAATGATGGTGTAGATGTTCCATTAACCTATCGTAGTGCAATTACTGATTCTGATAAAGAGGAATGGTTCAAAGCCATGAACCTCGAGATATAGTCGATGTAATCTATCTCAGTTTGGGAAATTATAGACCAACCTGATGGGGTAAAATCCATTGGTTGCAAGTGGATCTACAAGATAAAAGAGAAGCATATATGAAGGTATATACCTTCAAGACTAGACTAGTGGCCAATGGTTAAATCTATAAAAAAAATGAGTCGACCATGAGGAGACTCTCGCCAGTATCCATGCTCAAATCCATCCGCACTATTCTCTATAATACCACATATTATGACTATGAAATTTGGCAAATGGATGTCAACACTGTATTTTTGAATGACAATCTTGACAAGGGTATATATATGGTACAACCAGAGGGGTTCATAGTCTAAGGTCAAAAATAAAATGTTTACAAGTTGTAAATGTCCATTTATGAACTCAAGCATGTATCTCGGTCTTGGAACATAATCTTATGATTTTACCATGATTGTTTAATGAGAGCAAGGTCGTAAACGGAAAAAGATAAATGAGAAGAGATTAAGATGATTAAGATATGAATTACGGTTGATCTATGAATTATGGTGCCTAGCCTATTCTTTTATATGTATAGGTTCCTTAATTTTAATAAGATTTGTATTATGTAGTTAAAATATATTAGGATTCCTTTCCCAATTAGTTTAGTATTCATTCTTTTTGCAGGTTTCCTCTTTTAATTTGTCTTCTAAGAATTTGACTCTTTATATATATATATATATATATATAAATTGTTGCAACTTTTGAATGAAGTCTATATAGTTTTAATTGGATTATTTGCTTGGATATTTATTTTAAATGATGTTATGTTGTCGAAAAATATAAAATATATATTTTTATAATATAAAAGAATGTTGATATATTTTAATTAAGAATATTGATAAAAATTTAAATCTTCAACCTTAAGTATTTTTTAAGTTATCCTACTAGTATTTTTTTCCTAAAATATTAATTTTTTAATTAATAATAAAAAATTAATATAAAGTAATACAACAACATACATTATATAACATTAAATATAATACAATACACTATATCATCAATCACTTTGAGATACTCTAAATGCAATCAAATACTATTAAAAAAATTCAAAAAAATATTTGAAATTAAAAAAACTCTTTTACCCTTCTAATAAAAAACCATACTAAACGATAGATCCGGCTATCAGTCCGGTTTGTTTTCGGTTCCACACTTATGTAGAGCAGGAACCGAAAACGAACCGTTCGGTTTCGGTTCCCTTTGGTTTATTTTTAAATTTTTTTCAAATTTTAATAATGATTTTTTAAAAAAATATGAGATTTAAAATTATGAATTTGAATTTAGATTACATTAAATTACAAATAAAATTCTTATCTAAATAAAATTAAAAATAAAATTAATAAATTAAAGAGTTTGAACTTAAATTTTTAAAAACTTAAGTTGCATACGTATCCTTCAGGGGTGAGAGGAATCAAAGCTCATTAGTTCCATTACAATTTTAAGATAGTTCCCTATTACAATTTACCATTATTTATTGATCAATCATCATCAATCATCATTATTAGTGTCTGTTGATCATGCAGCTCTCGTTCTGCTTGCAGATGCATTGTAATTAAGAATATTGATAAAAATTTAAATCTTCAACTTAAGTATTTTTTAAGTTATCCTACTAGTATTTTTTTCCTAAAATATTAATTTTTTAATTAATAATAAAAAATTAATATAAAGTAATACAACAACATACATTATATAACATTAAATATAATACAATACACTATATCATCAATCACTTTGAGATACTCTAAATGCAATCAAATACTATTAAAAAAATTCAAAAAAATATTTGAAATTAAAAAAACTCTTTTACCTTTCTAATAAAAAACCATACTAAACGGTAGATCCGGCTATCAGTCCGGTTGTTTTCGGTTCCACACTTATGTAGAGCAGGAACCGAAAACGAACCGTTCGGTTTCGGTTCCCTGTGGTTTATTTTTAATTTTTTTTTTCAAATTTTCGGTTTCGGTTCCCTTTGGTTTATTTTTAAATTTTTTTCAAATTTTAATAATGATTTTTTAAAAAAATATGAGATTAAAAATTTTATTTAAAATTATGAATTTGAATTTAGATTACATTAAATTACAAATAAAATTCTTATCTAAATAAAATTAATAAATTAAAGAGTTTAAACTTAAATTTTTAAAAACTTAAATTTTTAAAAACTTAAGTTGCATATGTATCCTTCAGGGGTGAGAGGAATCAAGGCTAATGTAGTTCCATTACAATTTTAAGATAGTTCCATATTACAATTTACCATTATTTATTGATCAATCATCATCAATCATCATTATCAGTGCTTGTTGATCATTCAGCTATCGTTCTGCTTGCAGATGCATTGTAATTAAGAATATTGATAAAAATTTAAATCTTCAACCTTAAGTATTTTTTAAGTTATCCTACTAGTATTTTTTTCCTAAAATATTAATTTTTTAATTAATAATAAAAAATTAATATAAAGTAATACAACAACATACATTATATAACATTAAATATAATACAATACATTATATCATCAATCACTTTGAGATACTCTAAATGCAATCAAATACTATTAAAAAAATTCAAAAAAAATATTTGAAATTAAAAAAACTCTTTGACCTTTCTAATAAAAAACCATACTAAACGGTAGATCTGGCTATCAGTCCGGTTTGTTTTCGGTTCCACACTTATGTAGAGCAGGAACCGAAAACGAATCGTTCGGTTTTGGTTCCCTTTGGTTTATTTTTAAATTTTTTTCAAATTTTAATAATGATTTTTTTTTAAAAAAATATGAGATTAAAAATTTTATTTAAAATTATGAATTTGAATTTAGATTACATTAAATTACAAATAAAATTCTTATCTAAATAAAATTAAAAATAAAATTAATAAATTAAAGAGTTTGAACTTAAATTTTTAAAAACTTAAGTTGCATACGTATCCTTCAGGGGTGAGAGGAATCAAAGCTCATTAGTTCCATTACAATTTTAAGATAGTTCCCTATTACAATTTACCATTATTTATTGATCAATCATCATCAATCATCATTATTAGTGTCTGTTGATCATGCAGCTCTCGTTCTGCTTGCAGATGCATTGTAATTAAGAATATTGATAAAAATTTAAATCTTCAACCTTAAGTATTTTTTAAGTTATCCTACTAGTATTTTTTTCCTAAAATTAATTTTTTAATTAATAATAAAAAATTAATATAAAGTAATACAACAACATACATTATATAACATTAAATATAATACAATACACTATATCATCAATCACTTTGAGATACTCTAAATGCAATCAAATACTATTAAAAAAATTCAAAAAAATTATTTGAAATTAAAAAAACTCTTTTACCTTTCTAATAAAAAACCATACTAAACGGTAGATCCGGCTATCAGTCCGGTTGTTTTCGGTTCCACACTTATGTAGAGCAGGAACCGAAAACGAACCGTTCGGTTTCGGTTCCCTGTGGTTTATTTTTAATTTTTTTTTTCAAATTTTCGGTTTCGGTTCCCTTTGGTTTATTTTTAAATTTTTTTCAAATTTTAATAATGATTTTTTAAAAAAATATGAGATTAAAAATTTTATTAAAATTATGAATTTGAATTTAGATTACATTAAATTACAAATAAAATTCTTATCTAAATAAAATTAATAAATTAAAGAGTTTAAACTTAAATTTTTAAAAACTTAAATTTTTAAAAACTTAAATTTTTAAAAACTTAAGTTGCATATGTATCCTTCAGGGGTAAGAAGAATCAAAGCTTATTTAGTTCTATTACGATTTTAAGATAGTTCCATATTACAATTTACCATTATTTATTGATCAATCATCATCAATCATCATTATCAGTGCTTGTTGATCATTCAGCTATCGTTCTGCTTGCAGATGCATTGTAATTAAGAATATTGAAAAATTTAAATCTTCAACCTTAAGTATTTTTTAAGTTATCCTACTAGTATTTTTTTCCTAAAATATTAATTTTTTAATTAATAATAAAAAATTAATATAAAGTAATACAACAACATACATTATATAACATTAAATATAATACAATACATTATATCATCAATCACTTGAGATACTCTAAATGCAATCAAATACTATTAAAAAAATTCAAAAAAATATTTGAAATTAAAAAAACTCTTTGACCTTTCTAATAAAAAACCATACTAAACGGTAGATCTGGCTATCAGTCCGGTTTGTTTTCGGTTCCACACTTATGTAGAGCAGGAACCGAAAACGAATCGTTCGGTTTTGGTTCCCTTTGGTTTATTTTTAAATTTTTTTCAAATTTTAATAATGATTTTTTTTTAAAAAAATATGAGATTAAAAATTTTATTTAAAATTATGAATTTGAATTTAGATTACATTAAATTACAAATAAAATTCTTATCTAAATAAAATTAAAAATAAAATTAATAAGTTAAAGAGTTTGAACTTAAATTTTTAAAAACTTAAGTTGCATATGTATCCTTCAGGGGTAAGAAGAATCAAAGCTTATTTAGTTCTATTACGATTTTAAGATAGTTCCCTATTACAATTTACCATTATTTATTGATCAATCATCATCAATCATCATTATCAGTGTCTGTTGATCCTTCAGCTCTCGTTCTGCTTGCAGATGCATTGTCGAACAAGTCTTCAAAGTCATCAGAGGCATCTTCTTGTTACCTCAGATCAGCTCGGGTCCAATTATCCACACATGTTGTTGCTTCTAAAGTGTTTGGATGTAATAATATTATCTCGCTTGCAATATTTCGCCTCCCATGCTGAAGACTTGCTCAACTGCAATGATGGAAACATGTGTTGCCAACAACTCTTTAGCAATAATTGATAATACATTATATATATTTTGATATCGGTTCCACTATTCAAGGAATTGAAAATTTTTATTCACTAAACTTTCAGTATGAAACTTGAAATTGGTAGATAAATAATTATCTAATTCTGGATTGTTAGTAGTGTTATCCCCATATTTTTTTATTTCATTGTAGTAACCAACGATCACCTACGCTAAGTCTTAATTGTATTACAGGTTCATTACAACTAGATTGTCCTACTGATTGCAAGTTATATCTATTAACATAATCATTAAATAAATCGTTTAAAATATTTTTTATTTTAACTATTATTCTTGTAATATCAATTTCATTAGCTATTTCTAAATATTCATAGTAAGCATGTAAGATACTATTCAAACCTTTTATTTTATATTTAGGATCAAAAACCGTGACAATAAGATAAAATAGTGGAATGTCTCTAAAATAATACAATAATTTTTATTTCATAACGACAATAACTTCAAGCAAAACAATATCATTAGGATCAAAACTATCAACATGCTCAATAGAGTACCAACAATATTCAAACTTCAAACGAGAAATAAATATGTTGTAGGATAATAAACTCCGATAAAAATATTTGTAGCATTATTAAAAAAATTAAAATATCTAAAAATATTTCACAAATATCACATTGATTAGGAAAAAGTGTGATATGTTGAACATGTTAAAAAAAACTACATAATGCATCTTTATATTGGAAAGCTTGACATAAAAAGAAAATAAGTTGAATTCCAACGTGTTGTAACATCTCGTGAAAATTTTATCGCTTTAATACAATTTAATTTACAAAACTTGGCCAATTCTCTTATAACTCGAGAATATGACCAAATACAATCAAGTACAATCTTAATAGGATCAATGAAAGATGCTAATCAAGTCAGACCATCTTGAACATATAAATTAATGACATGACATGTGTAGCGAACATGAAAAAATCGACCTCCCGAATTCGGTTGGTATATTTCTGTTAAATCTTTAATTGATGCAGTATTTGCAGATACATTATCAAAACCAATTGTTAAAATTTTACCTAACAAACCATATTCATACAAAATTACTTTAATCATTTTATAAATATTTTATGCAGTATGTTGTTCATCAAAAACTCTAAATGTAATAAGTCGTTTTTGTATGTTTCATGATGCATCAATCCAATGACAAGTCACACTCATATATGAGTGTGTTCGGCAATGGTCACTTCAAATATCAGAACAAATAGAAAGACGACATTTAATATCATTAAATGTTTCATTTAAAATAATTTTACCATCTTTTTATAATTAAAAAATGTGACGTTTTGTTGTATTTCTAGCCCTTATACAAGCAACAGGATTTAAAGCATTCTGAACGTAATTAGTAAAAGTAATTTTTTCACCAAAACTTAAAGAAAGATGTGTCATACAAGTTAATTTAGCAAATTTTTCTTTATTTTTAGCATCAGAATATTTAAATAAATCTAAAGAACTCGTACCTCTACTAGATGATGCGTACCTGACCATTTGAGTTTGCGTTGTATCAAGTCCAATTTCAGCTGCATGATGTTTTTCCAAATATTTGTTCATATTGTCATATCCACCAGTAAATTTGTAAGAAATCTCACAATAGTTGCATATTGCTCTTGGACCTTCATTTTCAGTATCGACTAAATGAAAATGAATTTTGAGAATATCGGAGGAACGAGACTTAACTTCTCTTCTGCGTGTACCGATACTAGGGCCGCTCTCTTGGGTTGACACATTTGACATAGTGTTCTCAGATGAACTTGTCATTTTTTGTTAATTTTTTTTTAAAGAATGAGAGAATTGAGAATGAAAAATTATAGATGAGAGGATTGAGAATGAAAGAATTGTAAAATTGAGAGAATTGAGAATTATTGTGTTGAAGAAAATGAAAAATAACCTTTATTATAAAGTTTTATATATTTTTTTGATACCTAAAATACCAAGCGGTTCGATTTTGGCTTGATCAGGGGTGAATTATAACCGAACCGAAATATTATAGTTTCGGTTCCGAAACCGGAACCTGAACCGATTGGAATCGAAATCGTCCGATTCTAACCGGTTCGGTTCCGAACCGGAACCGTGACCGGGTTTATAAGATCTTAATGTAACAACATATATATATATATATATGTTATCTGATAACCATCTACTTCCGTTCTATGAATATTTCAAAATTCATTTTTTTTAATCCAATAAAACCCAATGTATACTTTCACTTCTCCATTTTAGTCCATCTTTTAGGTAATTTAGGAGCTTTTACATATCCTATTTTTTCTTATAATTTTACCATGAGAAACGACCACTTCAAATCCGAATATAATATCATTTTTTTTCTTCTTAGATAAAATAAATTTAATTATTTCATTCAAACAAAATAATCTACAATTTAGAACAAAAATATCGTTGACTTAAATTTTCCTAATTTAAAGGAACAAAGCAAGCAACTACCTGAGCCCCGAGAGGGCATTACAATCATTTCACCTCATCAGTGTTTCCCTAATTCCTTTAATCCGCCAAAACGACACCGTCCACGCACTCTCAAGCGTAGAAAACTAGCAAAGTATAAGCGGAATTTTAAATAAATAATAATAATAATAATAAAATTACAGAACCAGCGACACATAAAAGTGAGTTTTAGATTTCTAATCAAACCCCGACTCTATTCTCATTTTCTCTCACTACATTGAAGCCCTAACTATGGCTTCACGCAGACTCTTCTCATCTCTGCTCCGCTCCTCTCTGCGCCGATCTCCCTCCAAATCTCCACTCTCAAAATCCTCTATCTTCTCACCTTCCTCCACGCGCCGCGCGTCTCCATATGGCTACCTCCTCACGCGCGTATCAGAGTACGCGACCTCGGCAGCTGCCACTGCCCCACCGGCACAGGCTCCGAAATCAGATCTGAAGAAAGGCGACGGAGGCGGTAAAATCACCGACGAGTTTACTGGAAAGGGTTCTATCGGTAAGGTGTGTCAGGTGATCGGTGCCGTCGTTGATGTGAGATTTGAGGAGGGATTGCCGCCGATTTTGACCGCGCTTGAAGTGTTGGATAACTCGATTCGGCTGGTCCTTGAGGTGGCCCAGCACATGGGTGAAAGTATTGTTAGGACTATTGCTATGGATGGAACTGAAGGGTTGGTTCGTGGACAGCGCGTGCTCAACACTGGTTCTCCTATCACTGTAAGCTGATTTCGTTGATCAAAATCGGAAAAAAAAAATCGGGGCATTTTTTTTTTTGTGACTTGGAAATAGAGAAGAAAAAATCGAATCTTTATTTGTTGATTGTGAATGCTGGTGTTCTTGTTGACTGTCGTAATAGTAGATCTGAGTTATGATCGATTTTTATTTTTTGAATCGGTTTGTGGGATTGTGCGATTTTGAATTTCTGTAGGGTTTTTGAAAGTGAAATTTGTTATTTTTGGTTTTTAGTTGTCTGAATTGGAAAACCTTTAAAGTTTGAAGTGAAGTATCCCATGTGTTTTATGAGTTTACAAATGATGTGTTCGATGACATCTTTTTCAAATATTATCATTGTGTTTGCTTTGATTTGAGCTGTTATATGCTGTTTGGGGTTAGTAATAGCTTTTATTATTAGGACCTTGTCCACCGCAGGGTTCTAACTCAGGCACTCAGCTTGTGTTGTCTACCTTTCTGCTTCCCTCCTTACTACGTTCACTCCGCTTATGAGGAAAAGATAATTTTGAAAAACAGATCAGCTGCACGCTGTGGGGGACACTTCCCCCTCCCCCCAGTATTTACAGTTCCCTAAACCGAGACTTATTGTTATCTTTAGGCACCAAGTTGTTTTATAGGGTTTCTTTTCATGAAAATAATGAGTTTATGTTGCATTGATTTTGTGAACATTGTGCTTTATCTTGTTCTGTGATATGATGTCGATATGTTGTATGTTGAATATTTTGTTTTTAATTGGCTTTGTGTATGTGCTTTAGGTGCCTGTGGGGAGAGCTACTCTGGGTCGTATTATGAATGTCATTGGAGAGCCTATTGATGAGAAAGGCGATATCAGTAAGATTCTGGAGATCCTTTAACTTCTTGATAAGTTTTATGGGGGGTGCTGTTCTGGGAGTGCATGTAATGAAACTCTGACCAATTTTTTTTAAAATATTCCAACAGAAACCGAACACTTCTTGCCCATCCATAGAGAAGCTCCATCATTCGTTGAGCAGGCAACTGAACAGCAGATTCTTGTCACTGGTATTAAGGTAGTATTTCAATTTTATTTAGTGAATGCATTTGGATGTTCCATTTCTTACCCTCATTTGTTATACCAATGAAGGTTATGCTTTCATTGGTATGTTTCATTTTCAGTAAAATATAAAGATAATGATATTGGTCTCAATTTTACTTGACTTGCTCTTTTATACAGGTTGTCGATCTGCTTGCTCCATACCAAAGAGGAGGAAAGATTGGGCTTTTTGGTGGTGCTGGTGTAGGAAAAACTGTGCTTATTATGGAACTTATCAACAATGTTGCAAAGGCTCATGGTTTAGTTTTTAAAAAAATGCTGATGGCACTTCTTGTTTGCATGCAAATTACTCTGGTTGTTTTATTCAATGTTACAATGTTTTCTTTGACCAGGTGGTTTCTCAGTTTTTGCTGGCGTTGGAGAACGTACTCGTGAGGGTAATGACTTGTATAGGGAAATGATTGAGAGTGGTGTCATTAAGCTAGGGGACAAGCAGGTCAGCTTTATGCTTTTCTCAGTTTAATTTTTCTGTTTCCATCGCTGTTAAGTGCTAAACTTCTACATTTTTGTGTTTTTTTTTGGTCTCTCAGTCTGAAAGCAAATGTGCTCTTGTTTATGGTCAAATGAATGAGCCCCCCGGTGCCCGTGCTCGTGTTGGTCTGACTGGGCTTACCGTTGCTGAACATTTCCGTGATGCTGAGGGCCAAGATGTGCTTCTCTTCATTGACAACATTTTCCGCTTCACCCAAGTGAGTTTTATGATGGTGATTGGTGATTGGGTGGAGCTCTTATCATGCATTGTGCATGTTGCTGATGTTGTAAATATTTTGTGATCTACTTTCTGCAGGCTAACTCCGAGGTGTCTGCTTTGCTTGGTCGTATCCCATCTGCTGTTGGATACCAACCAACTTTGGCTACAGATCTTGGAGGTCTTCAAGAACGTATTACAACCACCAAGAAGGGTTCCATCACTTCTGTCCAAGCTATTTATGTCCCTGCTGATGACTTGACAGATCCAGCTCCTGCTACCACCTTTGCTCACTTGGATGCCACTACTGTGTTATCGCGTCAAGTAAGGATACACTTGGTTTGATGTAGCTTTGAAAAAAATTTGCTAATGCCATCTGACAATTTATTTGCTGCCGTTCCTGTTGACAGATCTCCGAGCTTGGTATCTATCCTGCTGTTGATCCTCTAGATTCCACTTCCCGTATGCTCTCTCCACACATTTTGGGCGAGGAACACTACAACACTGCTCGTGGTGTGCAGAAGGTTCTTCAGAACTACAAGAATCTGCAAGATATCATTGCCATTTTGGGTATGGATGAGCTTAGTGAAGATGACAAGTTGACTGTTGCTCGTGCTCGTAAGATTCAAAGGTTCTTGAGCCAGCCTTTCCATGTGGCAGAAGTTTTCACGGGTGCCCCTGGCAAGTATGTGGATTTGAAAGAGAGTATTACCAGCTTCCAGGTACCTCTACCTTCTTTGTCTTTGAACTCACACATGCTTCTACAGCTATATAAGCGTATCCATGTATAGATATTAGATAATCAATCATATATATTATCTGTGTTGCATACAAGCATACACGTATATAGACAATCAATTATATTGTGTCAAAGTTGCATGGTTTGCACAATTCTACATTCTGAGTTTTATTCCTGGTCCAGTCAATTATTTGGAGCTCCAATCATGCGTCAATAATTTGTGACAAAGATTTAGCAAAGTTTGATGATATGATGATGTCTCTGCACCTCAATGTTCTACAGTATTCTTTTATATAATATTTATTAGCGAAAAAGTGCCTATGCAAAACTGGTTTTAGCATGTTAAATGCTGGTGTATGAGCGGCTAATTCACTTAATTGTTGTATGGATCAACCTTTGGTATAAATATTTCTGGTGGTTAGAACAAATGGTTTTTGGTAACTTGCACTGTGACCCTGTTAGTAGTATTCACGGATGGACTTGCTTGAACATTTAAATTGATTGTATATCGTCGTATATTATATACTACCGTGCAATGAACTTATTGAATGCCTCACTTAAATTGATTGTATATTCTTGTAAATGGTAACATGCAACGAATTATTAGGTGCCTCTATGCACCAGTAATACAAGTTTGTGCATAGTTTTGATCACATTATCCATGATCTTGATTCAATTTTATATTGTTGGTTTCAACAGGGAGTGTTGGATGGAAAATACGATGACCTTTCAGAACAGTCATTTTACATGGTTGGAGGCATCGATGAGGTCATTGCCAAGGCTGAAAAGATTGCCAAGGAATCAGCTGCATAATCAAGTCTAATACTCTTGCCCCTGTTCGATTTCAACACCCTTCTCTTGATTACTGCGAAATCAATAATTTAGTTGTGCTGGTCATGCCGGCAACATGATGTTCATTTTTTGAGACCAAATGTGCTAGGAGCTTCTATTTCTGTTTTAATGTTGTTGCAGAAGTGTGAAATAGGAACAGAACTGGGGCGTATCCTGCCAAAGCCTTCTTTTCTCTTGGTAGTTAATAAAGGGGGAAAAAAGGAAGGGTGACTTGTATATTTCTTTTGCAAAATTTTCAGAATCAGGGACTTCTGATTTTCACTGAAATTACATTCGATTGTTATGCCTTGCCTTTTATTTATTTAGAATGAGAATAGATCTAGGTTTTGCATGTGTACCGGCCTTCCTGTTACCTTGCAGTTTTCAGCTTCCTTTGTAGCCTTTCTGAATTGGCTACAAAGGGTTACTGGGCCATTCTCATTGGTGCGATAACAAATTGATGAGGGTGCCCTGTTGTTTTTTCGAAAGAAAGGACAGCAGGTTTGATCAATGTGCTATTATGGCATTTTTAAGGGTAAATATTTTTATACGCCCTCAAGACCCTCATAATTCTTCACTTGGGTTTCACATTGAGTTAACAATTAATGACAGTGTGATCGTGCTTCCATATTAAATCCCCAATTCAAAAGCTTTCTACATTTTGCATTAATCGTGCAACTCTATTTCTTCAAACGAATTCATCCTACCTACGCTTAAGAATCATGACTACCGAAAGGTAGCATCTGAGCTGTCTGCTTATTTTGTAGGAAGTAAAACTTCAATTGTATTAGCGGAAGGAGTCTCGAGCGAGAGAAGATACTGAAGAACTTCTGAAAAAATTCTCATGGGGTGTCCTTGTACTATTATTGAGCCACAGTTGGTATTGATTCTTTCTTCCCATCAAGAAGTACAAAATTATCTGCTCTTGTTGCCTCCATGCACTGATGTAAAAACTGAAAATATGATTTATATTTTGCTCAAGTCAAAAGTTATCTGCTCTTGTTCACTTTCATTGTTTCAGGGACATGTTCTCTTCTGATGGAAAGAGTAAAATCTTATCCTTGCAAAGTTTTTAGAGCGCAAAGGCATTATTCATAAGCCACTAGGAAGTTCCAAGAATCAATCACAAATACAAGTCCAAAAAAATACCCCGCCAATCACTAGCAATGAGCGCAATCAAAGAGAATAATATAAGAACATGATTAACACCGACTATTTAGGTACCCTAGACATTCTGATGTTCATGAGCATCATCTCTGGTGTCAATTTCCATTTTTTTCCACGTACTCATTTTGGCGCCTCCCGTTGGGTTCTGAAGAGTTTTGAAGCAGACTATTTTTCTCCCAATCTGAGTGATGGTGCTTAATTCTTCCCTCATCAGAGTGATGCAGCCTGTTTCTCTCATCCACATGGTCGTGCTGGTGCTTGTGATGATGTTTATGGTGCTTTTTATGAGTTTTCCTTCTCCCTGCACCCGCATCCTCATCGGTTGAAGAAAATGAAGCATTTGACTCTGAACAGCGTTGGCGTTTGTGTCGCCTTGCATGACTTCTCCTTCGAATTTTACCATCATCCTCTTCACTTGAAGAATCTGAACCACTTGATTCTGACTGCCAATTGTGTTTCTGATGCTTTGCATGACTTCTTTTAACTCCATCATCCTCATCATCACTTGAAGAATCAGAAGCATCGGAAATGGACCTTGAATCATGACGTCTGAATCTTCTGTGGTTTTGCTTCTTCCTCCTCTCTTCTTCAGATCCATTCTCATATTCATCATTGCTATCATCACTTGAGCCAGAGGAACATCTCTTCGACTTTCTTTTTGATTTTTTCTCCTTCCTCTTCTCATTGTCACCTGAATCAGAGTGGCTATGCTTCCTGTGCTTCTGTGGCCTCTTCTCCCTTTCCTTCTACTCCCATCACTGCTGTCAATGTCACTGTCAGCACCGGAATCAGATACAGATATTCTTTTATGCTTTACAGCCTAGACTTCCTTGCCTTGGCTTCAGCATCAGCCTTGGCCTTCGCAGCAGCTTCTAACTTCTGCTCCCATTTCAAAGGGGCTTCTCTCCTCTCCAAAGCTCTCTTCTTTTTCTCCTCGACCAACTGGATGAACTTCTTGCAGTCCATTTATATTTAAAAACCAGTTCAAAACCTGCATTTTGGTATAATGATGGCCGAATGGTCATCTCACAGAAGAGAAAAAACAATGTTAGTTCTTCTATCATCAAGTAGAGCTTCATGAAATTGAAATTTGCATGCGATTAATAAGAGGGGCACATGTATTCAGTTTTTCCATCCGTGCATGGAAGCAACAATGGCATCTATACTAGTATCAAAACAATGGCATCTATAGATTGCATACATGTAGACTAAAGCCAAATTACACAGCTGGTCTTTTACATGAACTCAGACAAAGTAGCCTTTATGGCACGTTAGGCAGGCCCGCACTTGTTAAACAGCGTGTGCACCCCCTGTCTTGGTCAAAGTTGGTCCATTAAATCAGAGCTAGGCACCCTCAGGTCTGCGAGAGTCTGAACAATTTTTTTTTTTAATTTAAATTTAATTATTTAAATTATTATAATAAAATAATATTTAATTTTTTTATAAATATTTTAAATTATTTAGTACTTAAATTTAATTAATTAAATTAATAAAATAATATTAAATTATTTAACAAAATAATACAATATTATTTTAATTAAATAAATAATTAAAATACACAATACAATCCATATAATACCAACATGGTCCAATACAATTCAATACAGTACAGTACAATGCACCAAACGCACTCCTAATTTAGGAATCAATAAGCACAATGCAACAATCAATTGTCTTTTTACCTACTACTCATACCAAACAGTCAATAAATAAAAAATCTGAAGTTTCAGTGACGAATTAAGTTTACAGGTAGGGTCACTCTTCCGCACTCCATTGTAATTTATAGACCACCAAAAGTCAATTTTAGCAAAAGAACATATTGATACTAAAACAACCAGCTCCAATCCACTGCTGAAATTATAGGAAGACTCAGTGGATTTAAATTCTGAAATTTGAATCATGTCTATCCTAAAAAAATAACGGCGTAAACACTAATATATAGTCCTCTTCCTCATTCAAAATAGAAAATTTTATACACGATAGAACTAACTCAAAATGACAATCTCATCACAATTTATTTATATATAGTATACACATATATAACCTTCACAATTTGATTCAACTTTCTTACCTTATATGCAAA
>SKCR01039188.1:0-56082 GCA_019454045.1 Zanthoxylum bungeanum | reverse complement strand
AAAAAAAACACAGCATAAATTATTTTATTAGCCTATGATATTGCATGCATTTTTATGAATTACTATTTTTTTTTTATTTGAAATATTTGAAAATTCTGCCGTCAAGTCATCACTTTCAGGCTTAAGCGGAGCAGATAAACACATTCTCTCGAATCTAGGACTTAAAGGTCAGATTTTGAACATTACACTACTAAATCTCGCTTCTCAAAGACATTACATTTTTTTAATCGAAAAACCAACTATATATTTTTCTATGATTTGAATAAAAATAAATAATGAACCGACTTTTGGACACGTGCTTGAACAGTAGAAAAGCATGAAAACGAATGTTCTTGGCAAGCCCTTCTTTAATTTGAGCAAAAGCACATGCTACTGATGCTAGCTTGCAACTGAAAAAAAAAACAACCATGTTCCCAAAAGGTGTCCTACGAGATAAAAATAAATCAATAAACCCCAGATTTATTAGAAAGTGTTTTCAAAATCGAATTGGTAATCGAACCAAAGATGTAAAAGATTCAATAGGTTATTGGTTCTATTAATTGAAATATGTTAAAAAAACCGGCAAAATCGACTTATATAATAAATAGCTTTAATTAATTAAAAAAATTTGAATGAGTCTGGTTTAACGATTTTGACCGATTTTTCCCAGGTCGATTTTATATATTTGGACGAATCGAACTCACGGCATATTCCTGATTCGATCGGTTGAATCAGCCAGACCGCTTCAGTTTTAATAACACTAATTTTAGGAACGGACACATTTTCTTCTAACTCGGGTCATTACAGGTCAATGTCGTGTGTAATTCTTCTATTGCTCATTTCGTAAAACCGATCTCACTATTGTGCATAGATGATAGATTTCAAAAAAGAGTCTAATGATGTATTTGATCTGATCAAATAAACGAAAAATAATAATAAAATAGGGTATGTGCATCATTTCTTTAAAATGTTACAGGTCTACTTGTACGTTAAAATAAACTTAAAGGGTTTGAGTATCCTTTTAAATTCATGCAATTTGAGCCATCACAGTAAATACGCAGCTCTTTTACGTTCGAAATTCTACCGTAAAATCACTCGACCTGAGCTTAAACGGAGTAGATAAAACCTCCGACAATCTCATTTTTTTTTTTTTACAAGAAATACATCATTTGGACTCCAAAATCAAATTTTAAATCTTTTACCATCAAGTCATACCTGAGACTTTATTTATTGCTCATTTCGTGGAAAGGATTTCACTAAAGTGTAAATCTTTAAAAATTGAAATACAATATGCTTGATATAATAAACCAAAAACATTAATGGATGGGATTATGTGTGTGATGCATCGATTCTTAAAACGTTATGGGTCTATGGGCAATGGCAGAGTTATTAAAAGGCGAGGAGGAGCGGCAGTTGCCCCGTTCAAATCGGAAATTTATTAAATATATTTTATAAATTAATGAAAAAAATGATTTGTTAATGAGATAATTAAATTTATTTTTTAAAAAAATAAAAAATAAAAAATATTTATTATGAAAATCAAAATTTATCCTCGGCAAATCAATATTCCTTCTTTGTCACTGTCTATGGCTTCTGTAAACTTATGGGAGTTTGTCTAATTATTTTCGAGAAACCATCGGTAGTTTTGCTGCTGATGAGTTTAAATTTTCTCGGGAAAATTCAATAATGAATGAAGAGAAGAGAAGAGAAGAGAAGAGAAGCATGTGATGTGATGTGATGTGATGATACGAGTCACAGGCAATGCAAAAGTTTTACATTGATAATTATCAAAATCTTGAAACTGACATTCTGAAAATCTTTAACAACTAAAAATGGATGGCTCTGGTTTTGTCATTTGTATAAGAAAAGAATGTTTATATAATATTATTGAGTGATATTAATTTTTAATTATATGGAAGCTAAATCCCTGTAAAAGATTAGGGCAAACCACGTTTTATACACATGCATGATTAATGGGACATTGTAGGGGCGTTGTTTGGTGGTATAAGATTCATGATCTGACTTTGAGGTCCTGGGTTCGAATTGAGGGAGTACGTTTCTTATAAAAGTCTGGGACAACTTGAAATTTTATCTGCTCCGCTTAAGCTCGAAATGGATGATTTTACGACGAGATTTCCAACAATTAAAAAAAAAATGATTAATGGGACATCAATGTCCAAAGATACATTTGCATGGGCATCTCATGAGTTCACATGGCATAGGAACTAGCTTATAAATGGGACTAACATGCATATATAGGGTTCAAATTCATTAAACAATTATATAATACAATAATGAGGTTTTATAAATCCTAGATATGAATTTGAGAAAATTATTATAAAAATATTTTCTCAAGATTAAAATTATTTGAAATATCTTCATAATCGATTCCAAACCGCTAATCGAGTAGAAATTTTGAGTAGCACTCTCAAACTCATACTTAATCTGCTTCTTTTGTTTACCAGGAAAAGTTTGAATGTAGTTTGGAATATAATCATGCCAAGGATCATTTATAACAAAGACTTTGTTAAGTATAATCCCAAAGAAAATGAGATCATCTCATCTAATTTACGAAAGTACCATCAAAGAGAGAAACCAAATAGGAAATTGAGAAGAAAAAGAAAACAAAATTGCATTTTCAAAATTTTCAAATAATTTTTTTTCAAAACATTGGAAACCCGCCGCCAAATCACCTAATCCGAACTTAAGTGGAGCAGATAAAACTCTTGATTATTACAGACTCTTACAAAAAATACACCCCCTGTACTTGAACCCAATACCTGATAACAAGTCCTAAACCTTTGCCACTAAGCATTCAACATTTTTCCGCTCCTCTTGGTTTTCGGTTTTCCTGCCTTCTTTTGATTCTGGTATTCTTCATACAACTGTAGTGATAGCGTTACACGATCTAACTCACCCCTCAATCTCTCGTTTTCCTTGATGTCGCGAAGAACCATGAAGTGGTTGCTGAGCTTCTTGCTCACCTCATCTTCATCAACTGAAGTTGATTCCGTGTTTGCCAATAAGGAAGTCCCATTTCCTCTTTTCCTCTTGTTGTTACTTGATTTTCGGGTATCACTCTTTGTGTTGAATGACTCCCTTTCAAGTGACAAATCCATGAAAGCTTGTTGAGGGGAGAGAATGGCGTGATACACATGGTTTTGAGCAGAGTTCATGCCTGCAATGCTTGAAGCTGATGTTGAAATGGTTGGATGGTAGTGTTTGGATAGAAGGCTGAGTTCCCAAAGGACCGAAGAAAGTGCTCCGCTTAAATTGGGGTCCATGGCGTAGGGCTGATAGTTCTGCAAGTAACAGAGAGAAAGAAAACGCCATCAGATTCCCAATCAATAGTTTTGCACATAATAGCTGGGTCATTTTTTTATGTACTGTAAAAGAGGGTATGCCATATCACCATCACCATAATAATAATACCGAACAAGACTAGCAAAAGAACTTACCCCAATAGAACCAGAAACTGAGCCACCCCCAGCATCATTTTCCAATAGATTTCGGCACTTGATATTCTTCTGAAGAAGATTCTTTAATGTCACCAAGGCTGCAAGTTTGTTGAAAAGTTAACCAGATAAAAAACTTGGATGTATCTAACTAACATCCTAAGAAATTCCTGCAAACAACAAACATACCAGCCATGGATTCTGCAGATCCAATGGATAAAGAGAAAGTAGCCAACCGCTTTACAAATGCAGCGGCCTTTTGCATGTCATGTTGCCTATCATCACATAACATTATCTTCAAAGCCTCAGCTAACACTTCACCGTGATCTCTGATCAATGAACACATTGCAAATGAAGTGAGAAAATTATTGATAAGAAGCACTATTTTGTGCATAGCCACAACAAATTTTGAAGACAAAAGGAGATCTAATAGAGCATGGATAGATCTAACCTTCCAGGTCTATACTCGAGAATAAGATTGTAAAGCTGGACAAAAAAGTCCTGTAAATCAACATTTAAGGCATCAAGATTATTCCTCATCACTTTAAAAGCAACAATGCAGCATCGGAGGCGTTCAGTAACAGTCAGATCATTCAAGCTTTTCTGGGAACTACTGTCATTGCTGCTACCTCCACCAGCGAGCTTTTTCAAATAGTTCATAAGATCACCAATGTAATCCAAGTCAATTAGATGAGAGAACTTTCCTAATCCATTCAGACATGGAGCAAGCAGTGGGTGTGCACCAGATGCACTGGAAATCAAACTAGTATTTGCTTCAGAACTGAGCCAAAAAAAAAAAGGTAAACTAAGCAACCACTCATACAGACGAAGTTATAGAGAAGCTTGCCAATGCTAGTATAATATGAATGCCCTAGTTCAGACTAGCTTCCTATGGTTATTTACATTAAATATTTCATCAACGAGATAGCAAGGTGCTGCCTCTTTACATCACAGAATCCCAACCACACCCAACCTAACTTAGTTCTTCATTGTGTAATGCAGGAACACACCTGGCTGCAGTGGACATCATTGTATGCTGCAGAATGCGAAAATATGTCTCAAATACAGCAGAAATTGTTTCAGTCTGCATCCTTCTCTTTTCCATAACATCTGGGGCAAGTGAAGCAGCTTTATAATCAGCAGCAACCTGTGAGAAGCATTGAGAACATCAACACCATAACTATAATGAGCAAAACAAGTGCAAAAAGACGCTATCGATGGTTTGGTAGAATAAGTACCTCCTCTCTCGTTTTTGTCATCAATTCTTTCTTGTTTTTCTTCCTTTCATTTGGTTTCAATTGGCTAGGCTCCTCAAAATTCTTTCCCTTTTTATATTTCTTGTTCTTGACTTTGCTATCCTCATTTGGCACTTCACGCCTACGAAGATCTTCATCAAATGACAAGGACATAAGCACCTAGGAAAGATACCAAGTCATTAAGGCTGGCTTAGCAGAAAGAATTCGAATATTACCAAAAAGCAACTGAATTAAGGAAACCAAAAGTAAATCATACCTCAACAAAATCAGGATGCAATTGACAATTGTATGCTTTCACATGGTTTGCAATCAATCGAACAGCCTCAACAGTAGCCTCACCACCATGTTTTCCTTCATTGGTAAAAAGTGACTTGATTGTAGAACAACAAAGTTTCCTGCAAAAAAGTAAGGCAATTCAGTTTGACAAAAAGGAAACCGGCAATTCAGTTTGACAAAAAGGAAACCATCTTTGAAAAGTACTTGTTATTTTTTGAACCAAAAACAGATTACTGGTAATACAGCTGCTTATTGTGCAAGGAAAGCGACAGTAAGAAAACTCTAGCCCAAGGAACTATTTGTGCATAGTAATTAATGATCTAGGTTTCGACAAGAAAAGGCAACGATGTACAACTGTGAAACAGTAGCCAACATAGGGACACTTTCCAAAGGGGACTGGAACTTGTTTGTTTTGGAAGTACAAAAAA
Organism: Zanthoxylum bungeanum; assembly: GCA_019454045.1. Lineage (NCBI taxonomy): Eukaryota > Viridiplantae > Streptophyta > Magnoliopsida > Sapindales > Rutaceae > Zanthoxylum > Zanthoxylum bungeanum. The sequence goes on along the minus strand of SKCR01039188.1, from coordinate 50,688 downwards.
GAAAAATAGGAAAAGAAGATGCAAATCGATCACAGCCTCATTGAAGAAATGAGGTAGGGAAAAGGACATTTATTTTATCCGCAATTCATTATACAGGAATCCAAATCCCACTAGATAATTGAATATGATATTACAATGTAAGAGCAAAGAGCATAGATATAACAGAACCTGACAACATCATCCTGGGAGCCTAGGTTTCTGACAACAACATCCAACAAGCTCTCACGGCAGTTAAAGTGGGGAACTGCATCAAGCAAATTGCAAATACAGCGAACAACCACTTGGTGAAACACGGTCTGCTTTTCGGATGCTATCAACTTCTGGAGGTACACCTGTAAAGGGTAGCCAGAAAGAAGATTAATCCACAGGCAATCATATTGACTTTGTAGTACATAAGTGCAAAATATCAATCTGAAATTTGACAGGAGTCAAAATCTAAGGCAAATACCAAATAGAGGCGGGGGATCATTTTCTCTTCTTAAATATATACAAAACATAGTTTAGTTCATTGATTTCACTTCCTCTTCCCTCGGATTTACTTTAACTTCTTTCTTTTCCTCAACCAAAATAATAAAATCATATCAAAGATTAAAAGCAAGAGATCAAATTAAAAAAGGTTTCTTTAGTAGCTAAAAGAAACCCTTTAAACTCTGTTCATCTTTCAATATCAGTTTCCTCAAATCTACATGAGTGAGCAAATGATAAAGCCAAAATGTGAACTTTACTTGGTTTTCATTCTCAAGCAGATAAAATTATGAACACTTCAACTTATGTTATGCCTTTTTGCGGTCGACACGAAACTTCAAAAATATCTCTAAAAGAAATAGATACTTGAAATTTGATTATATGAAGATAAATGCATAGTAAGCTTGCAAATCTCAGATGACATTAAGAGTCCAAACTTATCAAACTAATAGTCACTAAAAGGATCAACAAGCCCAACCTTGTAAGCGGATAAAAGTGTTGATTCATAAAACCGCATCTTCTTAACATCCTTGGAAACCTTCATCTCTAGCTCTTTTTCAGTGGGAAGCCTAATCCGGTAGCTGCCTTATACATGAAGAAGATTAAGAGAACTTTATCAACAACAAGCAGAGAACAAACATCGAACATACAAAAAGCCATAGTTGTTAAAGGCAAAAGGAGCACCGAGGCGCCAAGGTCCTCTTGGGGCCTAGGCGCAAGGCGCGAGATGAGGTGCGCGCCTGATCGAAGTGAGGTGCATAGCGCACCCTATATTTTTGTAGCTTTTATATCAATTTCTTTTGGAATAATTAATATAAATTGTATTTAATAAATTTATCCAATAAATTCCAACTCAGTAAGTAAAATAACAATCATATTACAAGGGTTATATAATTTCACGTTTTAATTTTTTTAATTAAAAACAAGATTCAATGAGTTGCACCACCAACGCGCCTCGCCAAATAGGAGCAGTGAGGCAACACGACAACACTTCAATGAGAGGTGCACCTAAGCGCACGCCTAGGTGCGCCTTTAAAAACTATGCACAAAGCACACAGGGAGCATTACGAAACAGAATAGGAGCTCTACCCAGGAATGATGTCTTTAAAAACAGCCAACAAAGACAGAAACCCGAGTTTGGAAATAGAAGGATTGTCATCTTTAGCAATTTGTATCATCTCTTTCAAAGACTTAATATTGGACTCTGGATCTGCAAGAAGTGCCATTCCAAGTTCTGCGAGTTTCTGTTTCTTACTTTCAAACACTTCCTCAGCCGAAAGATCTTTTTTCACCTCAGCCTAAACAAAGATATAATATTGCATTACGGAACATACAAAAAAAACATATGTGAAATGCTAGTATCTCATCCACACCAGGAATTCATTTCAAAGAGATAATACTATTTTACAGGGGGTAAAAAGTAAAAAACTCTTGCAATGCCAATTAGAAAACAGCAGGAAAATTACCAGCACAGACGCTTGTGGGGCTTGTTCTACATCTTCAGGTTTACTCAACCCCACTTTTTTCTTTGCCTCTTTCCGACTCTTCTTAAGCTTCGTTCTCCTTTCTGCTTTCGTCAGCTTAACTATGCCTTTATCAGCACCACCATCCTTTTCATCCTCTCCGGCTTCATTTTCATCCTCGCCATTTTCTGTCTTAGGTCCTGCATCATATTATAATTAACACAGACCATTCAAGTCTTGCCCCACATTCAAATCACTTGATCCAAAGTTTGAAACAAGATAACCAAACAAAACACAAAACTACAAAAAAATATAATACTTGTTCGGTAGTAAAGTTTCCCATCCAAGGTCTTAACAGGAAGGGCATCAACAGGATCAAGTTGAAGCTCTTTATCTTCATTTTCTTTCACCACCGACTTCCTCCTTAACCGCTTCTGATATAATGCCTCCAAAGCATCTTCCTTAACATCCGCAACACGCGTTACATGCCTAAGCATTAGACAATATAAATTCTCAATAAAGAAATACAGCCAAAAAAAAAAAACACAGCACAGAAGATAAAGAAACACAATCCTATCCCATATAACCATTTTACAACTGATAATTCAGAATTCAGAAGAGAAAATGGTTTTTGTCGGAACAAATACTAACCACAACTAAAAAAATTCAACTTTAAACATGTTTCTAAAAAAAATATATATATTTAATTAACGCTTAATTTTACACTCCAAATTAGCATGAATAATGAGCTCATTAAGAACAATTTTCTTTAAAAAAAAACGACGACGTTTCGTATTCTAATATTAAGTGAAAGCAAGTTGAAAATACTACGAACTTGGTGATGGAACGAGTGTCTAAGCGAGAAACGAAGCCGGCGTAGTCCAGATTTTCGCTGACAAATTGCAAGTCCTCATCGGAAACTTCGATTTCATCCTCCAATATTTCGGGCGGAAGCTCCGGTGGTAATATTATTTTCTGCTTCTGCTTATTCCCCATTACTCCAATTCGACCCCCCGCGATTCCAGTCTCTGACGAGATTCTAGGTTTAGGGTTTCAAGAGATTGAAAAAAAACTACTACTACTAATTTAGGGTTTTGAATTGGGCCTAATACTATCTAGTACGGGCCGGATTTAGCTCTGTCATGAACCCGGCCCGGTGAAAATTATTCAATTTCAATATATATAACACACACATTTCAATATCAAAAGGTTAAGAATATCAACTGATATCTTTTTTTTTAAATCAATTTTAATTTTAATGATGCGACTCTTCTATTTAATTAGTACATGGCATACGTTTTGTGCGGGCTGAGCATAATTTTAGGTATTAATCTTGTAAATGCTCAAGATCTTGTTGATTTTATAGTCTAAATGAGATAATTGATTAACTTACACGTAATATTTATGTCTCATTCGTTTGTCTCTCAAGATCCTAAATGCTCAAGATCCTGTAAATGCTCAATTGATTAAATTATTGTTGAATATAATTTTAGGTATTAATCTTATAAATACTCAAGATCCTATCGGTAGCATCCAGCTTCTGGCAGGATGTTACATTTATAGAGCCTACAACTATTAGAGTAAATACAAAATATGTTAACAAATATTATTTCAGATTCCACATTTAACATTCATAAATCAAAGACCACAACTGAAATATAATAACATATTGAAAACCTTTATAGCATTTTATGAATATTGACTTTAATATGTTCCCAAAAAATATCGTCCTTCCACTTTTGCCGCTTAAAATAAACATTGTACAAAATTGTAATTAAATTCTTATAATATTTTTTAGTTTAAATTCACGAACACCATCCTCAAAAGTATTGTATTACTCATTTCCACCTATCAAAATATCTCATTCATATATACTTAACACTTCTAACAACAAACAAATAGAGTAAAATAATAAAATAATGAAAGTGCAAATAAAGCATTGAATTTCTTTCCAATATCAATCTATCGGGTCCAAAATAGGATATTTTAGAACCGAATTAGAATCGATAAATATGGTACCCTGTTTAATATGGTAGGTTATGATTTTAAAATTTAGAAACCGAATTTTTTAGGATATATTCCAGTTCCACCTAAATAAGGTAGGATACATTATTTTGCTCACCCCTATTATAATTTATAAAAAAAAAAAAAAAAAATAATTTAACTATTCAATAATATTTTTACACATATTATTTCATTAAAAAATATATATATATATATGTATATATATTGTAAGTCCCTCCTAATTTAATTTATTGGGTCTGACTCTGTATATGTGATCATTTCTTAAACTTTAAACCGTCCTATATGACTTTAATAGCCAATTAATAAATGTAATTATCTCAAATAGTGAAATTAATTCTATTAGTAACAGTGTTGGAAGGTTTCCGAATTAAAGTTAAGGATTTGGAACGTGGTGATAATTAAAAATTAGAATTTATGTGTTGGGAACTAGGTTATAATATTTTTAAGTGAAGTTTCATCGCGTTAGAAAATGTGTGGTTTCAAGAATCAGTTACGCGATGTGTATTTATATCATTTTACGCGTGAAAGTTTACTGTTTCAGCTATAAAAGTAGCAAACAAACTCCGATTGAGCTGATTCTTTAACTATCACACTCATTTTTCTGAGACGAACAACTTTCATGTTGAATACTTTTTGAAATTTGCATCAGAAGAGCTTCCAAAATAAGAATTTTTGAGAAAACCCCATGACAACCTAATTGTAAAAAATAAGAATTTCCGAGAAAGCCCCATGACAATGACCTAATTGTAAATTTTTTGGGGTCCGATTGTAATTTTTAGAAATTTTCTAAAATACCTGACCGGTGCGTAATCACATGCGTATAACGCAAGCGCACGTATCTTTCAAGTAGTATAAAAATATCGATCCCACGATAACTTAATTCCTACTGTTGTTATTAATTACTAATACTATTTATTTATAGGTATCTAATTATAGAGAGAAGAGAATGATTAATTGGTTGGTTGGTTAAATGTGGATTTACTAAATAAACAATTAAAGACACAAAAGAAAATATTAAGGAAAATAACAAAAGACACAAAATACATAGGGTTGTAACTCTACCACAATATATTATTTTAATAATGAATTGATTCTTTTATATATGTGTAATAAATCAGTTTGCTAACATGTAACACGAAAATATGCAATAGCCTTTGTCGATGGTCAGACGCAAATACCCAAATAACTCAATTAATCATATGTCTATGTTAACCGAATTATCTGAATTCATTAAGTTCAAGTTCCAATTATGGCTACCCACGCCCGACAGGTATATGTCTATCCTGTAAGGAAATCTATTAAAGGGTTATCTATCCTCAAGGAATATCGTGAGCTATTGAATCTAAGACTGAAACCTAAAATTCATTCGTCAAGTTCATTTTAAGTTTACCAAATCAATCTTATTGATTATCAGGCAACAAGAAGCATTAAGCTTAAGATTCAATAAACAAACTAAAGTATTACCCTTAATATAATTGAATCAATTATTAAGCATATTAATATTGTGTTTCATCACTTCCCTAAATTAAAAATAAAATGTTGGGGGTTAGGGGATCCACTTTTAGAAATCTCACTTTATTATAATATGAAATTTGTCACTATTACCCAATTAAGTTAAACTAGCCATAAAGACGGTGTTATTATTTATCCATAAGCCATCCATATAGGCGGTAATCATCTGTCACCTAAAGACCGACCTATAAGCGGTGTCACATTATGTTACATAATTAAAATCAGCCATTAAGGCGGAATCAACTTTTAATCCATGTTATTTAATTACAATTTCCATATTATAAATTAATTGATATTAATCTACCTTTACTATTTTTAATTTAGAAATTTCATTTATTATAATATATAAATATGTGTTACCAACCGACCATATAAGCGGTATCCTGATTAAGTCAGATTTAATTAATTCCAACAGACCATATAGGCGATTTCCCATTAAGTCGGGTTATAATCAATTTAATTAAGTCCAACCGAACAATAAGGCGGTATCCAATTAAGTCAGGTTTTAAGATAATTTATATATTATAATTGAGGGAGATTAATCTAAATTATAATAGTGAGAAGCTTCACCCTTACATCAGCAGTAAATTAACTACTGAACATAAAAGAAATAAAAAGAAAATAAAATAAAACTATTATTGAAAGTAAAAGTGCATAAATAAAAGTACTGAAAGTAAAAATGCTTAAATTAAATTACAAAAACTTAAACAAACAAGATGCAATCCATTAAGTCCCTAAAGAAACTCAAGGAATGCATGATTTGAATTCTGAAATCGAGCTGAATTTATAGGTGTCAGTAGACCGAGCGCGTCGCGACGCGCCACCCTTTGCCATTCACGACGCATCGTAATTTACGGCGGGAGATGCGGATCGGCTGATACATGGTGGACTCCAAATTATTGGCTTCCTGTCGCGACGCGTAAAATTATTTTTGTGTCGTGATGCTGACGTCATCAATGATGTGTCTTCAATGATGAGTGTCGACAGCATGTGATGGTGACACGTGGCACGATGCACACTAGCAAAGTTTGCTGAGATGTTGACATGTGGCAGGCGCATGTTAGCAACGGCGCATAATAGCAAACTTCTCTGATTGTGACACGTGTCCTGGTGTATTTTAGCATGATTCGGTGCATGTTAGAGGTCGCGACGCCAAAGAATTTCGCGTCGGGACGCGTAAAATTATAATTTTGCCCTTTTATCTGTTTTTCACTGTTTTGGCCCCGAATTGCTTCAAGAGAGTCCTGAAACTTTACTTATCTACAAAATACACAAAACACATCAAAATATTCACAAAACTATAGAAAATATTAGGTCAAATGAGTGGGAAATAGTGATACATTTACCACTTATCAATACCTCATAGTTTTCAGAATTGCAAAAGGAGCATAACTTCTAAAACTCCCCTATTCGACCCCATATTCCCAAAACACGCAAAGGGGGTTCTGGTTGCGCCAACAGCCAGTCGGCCATCGCCGGCTGGCACGTCGGTGCAGGGGGAAACGTCCGGCCACTGTGCATCTGATGATAGTCGGCGACGAGCCATAAACGATGAGAAACAAAGGAGAAAACGTGTGAGTTTGGGTTTCTCAATCCCGACTCATCGCTTCGTTTCATGGCCCGATCCACCCATCAAATCGAAGATCTCAGAGAGTACTATAAGATGACAGTGATGAATTTTATGATTCGTAATCGATTGCACGTGAAACGAGGGAGGGAGATTAGAATGAATAGTGACCCACAATGAACAATAGTTTCGATCAAAATTCCTTCGATTCCAGCGCTTTCGTGGGATCTTTTGGAGTCTGTATATGCCCTCGAAATCTCGGTAAGACCTCCCGGTAAAAAGTCACTAATTTCAAGTTTTCCCCTAAATATTCGGATGTATCCAGTAGCTTCGTAGAGCAGCGTAATGATATAAATTGAATTGATTGAGTATTAGTATATTGAATATGTACAATTGGTAGAATCCGAGTGAAAACTGAATGAGTTTGATCGTTCCGATAGAATATGTAAGTTTCCGGTAAAAGTGAATTTTCCGTGTATTAATATGTTTTGATCATAATGATGGAAATGAGTCATATATGTTGATAGGATAGTGTTTAGATAAATCCGGGTAGGTTCAGAGGGTTCGAGACTCTTCTGTAGCGCTTGCAGAAACTTTTTTCGAAAGGTTTTCCAAAAATACGTAAACCGAAGATTTAAGTGAACTAGTAGTTTGGAATAGTTTGTATTGATATTTTAAGAGTAATGGAACTTTAAACATTGAGATCGCACTTGATTTGATTGTCCCGGAAAGATCCAGAATTTTATCGTAGTTAAGTCGAGAATACAGTAAATCACGATTCTCACAGTTTTTCACCTTTTATTTTGACAGATGTGACTAGGACCTGGTGTGCTCGCGAAGCCAGATAAGTAACCCATGCGATGCGTTCTCAATTTGTTCTTTTCGTGCTATATATATATATATATATATATATATATATATATATATATATATATATATATATGATTGAATGGTTTAGGATAGTTAAAGATGAGTTCAAGAAAGGATTTCGAGGTTGGGTATATTTGAGATAGCGGGCCATCAAAGGTACGGACTCTCGTTATTACTATAATATGAAGAGAAATGTTTAATGATGTTGATGCCTATTGATGCATATGAATGTTTGAATATGTAATAGTATGTCTATGTATATATAAATGAATAAGTACATGAATAACCATTGATACATGTATTTGAATATGTATATGATGATAAGCTACGAACAATTTGAGTATACGAACAATTTGAGTATACAAGATCAGTTAATGGAATAAGTTTGTTATTGATTCTTACAAGTGATTTATTTGTATAGAGGTTGGAATAATGAAGTGTGATAAGAAATAAGGTATAGGCTAAGTCATTCCTGAATGGGTATGTTCAAACGATGAATTTAGTATCAGAAGTTTTCAAATACAAACTCAGAAATTGAGTGTGTTTAATCGATAAGGGAAATAAATGAAAGTTGTTAAAGATAAAGCGTTTGAATTAGTAGTAATATGTATAGTCATATGTATGTGTATGAGTGTTTGGATGATGACTTGGGGTGTTTTTCATGTATGTGTTTGTGTATGAGGAATCATGTGATGAGTTTATGTTATATGGTATGAGCACATGTGTGTATGCTCAATTGGATGATTCGTGGTGTAGTAGTTGAGCGGGTTAGGAATCCGTTCGGAAAGAATTCATCTCATACCTAATCTAAAATAAGTAATGAGTCTCGTACGAGCATTGTATGAGTAAGTCAATCATATATATGTATTATTTGACGGTATGTTCTTTGATTATTGATTGTTATATGTGCTTTGTGGTTGGTTGTATGATGATTGTATGTGTGACTGTGTGTATGTATGTGTATGGTAGAACTCGTAGAATATATGAATAATGTATGCTTATGTGAAATGAATGAATGAATGAATTTGAAAGCTAATGTAAGTATTAGATATTGTAAAGCATGTTTGTTAATTTATATTGGTGTGTATGTATATATATAAACTTGAGAATTATTTTTACATGTATATGAGAAAGGCGTGCCACGGTATGTGTAAATGCATATGAATCCTGAATGTTAAGCCATTGAGGAAGTTTGCATTGAATTGAAAGAGTTTGTTTCAAAATGAAGAAAGTTTGTTTAACTTGTCGATTTGATGATATTTCAAATATGAATATTTGTGATAAATGGTAGATATATGACTTCATGTTTCATGTGATTGAAGTGAGATTGATGTTAACGATATACACTATGATATTTGAGCTTTGCTTTGTATGCTTTGAACGTTAGCTATGAGATTGAAACACATGTAGACATGTTAATATGAAAATTTGACATGAGTTAAGAATAAAAGATAATAACATGTTAATAATTTCGAACTTATAATAATTTAGTAATTCGATTAATCTGTTGATATGTTTGACTTGTTTGTTATAATACTAGCATGATTACTTACTGAGTTTTTAAAACTCATATCAAACCAATTGCTAGTTTTTACAGGTTGGCTTCCAGATGGGTCAACCACTTCAGCTTTGGATGTCATGCTCGAGACGAATATCATTTAAGTGACAGTCACCCTCGCAAGTGTCATGAGAGAAGTTTAGAAGTTTAAAATATTTGGTTATTGCTTTATTTTGTCGTGCTGAGCACGTTGTTTGTATATATTAAGTAAATATTTTGATTGTTTATGATGTGATGGGCACAAAGCCCTTGAGTGTTGATAGATGATGTGGGCAGAGTCTTTAGGATATGATTTTGATGAGATTTGTGTGGACCTGAGGTCATTTTATTTGTTTGAAGTCTTCTTAGATTCCCTTTGATGCTGGACTGTGATCCAGGGTTTCTAGTTTTAGGAAACATCATGCCGAATTTTCGATAAATTCAGAGGCTTATGAAGATGAATCAATCATGTCTTCTGCCGGTAGCATCCTTCCTCTGGCGGGGTGTTATAGTCGCTTCACATTAAATTAATGGGAGAATGATCTTTAGGTACTTAATTTTTTTTGTAAATATTCATTCGGTCTCTAATTTTTTTTTTTTATATAATTATTCACTAGGTTTCTAATGTTTAGGGTTGACAAAAAATCTTGAATCCATGTAAGGTTTCGAGATTCGTATCGAACATACGAGATTCAGGATACAAAAATCGTCCATAATAAAAATTTGTGCTACGATTCGTGATGATTTTTCATTATAATTAAAAAATTTGGTCGAGATATATGGCAATTTTCATCCCGAATCAAAATCGAGATTGAACAGAATATCTCGATTGTTATCTCTATTGTTTTAATAGTAATATTATATATATATATATATATATATATATATCTAATAAATAATTATAAAAAAATGGAGTCCCATAAAATATTTCTCCTAAATTAATTTCCATCTCCATAGTGGGTAAGCAACTTGAAAGACAAACTTGAAAAATTAATACGACATTAATGATAGTTAGGTGACTGCTATATGGTGCATAAATTAAAAGCACTTTAAATATCCTAACAAATAGTAAACCATATGATGAAGCAATCAATAGATAAAAATCGACTTCAGGTAACTACTTGTTTCATTTATTTAAGAACAAAGACATATTCCCTCTATCCCATAAAATATTGGTCAAAGTTTTAGAAGATGGAACGATGGTGTCTTTAATGTACATCATTTAAGCTTAAAGGTATATCTGGAAAAAAATAAATAAATTATTTTTTAAATGAAGAAAATGGTCTATAATTTGGGACATCTCAAAAAAGAAAGGAATCCTATATTTATGAGAATGAGGAAATATTATATTTATGTGTTACATTATGTCTTTATCCTTCTACATTTAAAAAAATAATAATTAATTAAATTTCACATTCAACATAAATTATGATTCGAATCTAAAATGGATAACAAGTTCATAGTTTTGGTAGATAGATAATTCACAATCTAAAATTAAGTGTATATATATATGTCCTATTTTGTATAAATTATTTTTTTATAAAAAAATAGACAAGTGCGATATTTCAACTCATGGTTGTTAATCTGGGTACTAAAATGACTTCATAACCACACAGAGAGAAACTTAGATGAAGAGATTCAATATACCTAGTTAATGAATGTATGACATATGTGTTGTAATTTTCTGATCATTGAAGAGTGTTTACGAGGAAAAATCGATTATATTATTACAAGAATAGATTTTACAAAGTGTTTAAACTCTTTACAAAACCTCACTATCTAACACTTTTTAAGCTTTCTTCACTTGAAGCTTATCGTTTTTGTGATGAAATGAGCTTACAACCAAGCTCTGTATTTATAACACAATTCTTATTCAAATTTTCCACAAATGAATAGTGTCCACCGAAAGTTATCTTGGAAACTTGCTCCATTGTCAAAAGTTGGTGCTCCATTTTTCAATCCCACCTAATGTTCTTTAGATGGTTTGTTGATGATATTTATAGCTGGATTCATTAAAATTCTCCCTCTCCAGCTGCATCCGAAACGATAATCATCTGACAGCTATCCTGACTATGTCTTTGCACAACTCTAACTTATCCCGAGTAACCACCTTTGTTAACATGTGAGCTTGATTCTCATCTGTATGGATCTTCATTAGTCTCAGCAGTTGTTGATCCATTACCTCGCGTATCCAATGAACGTATTACATGTATTAATTAATAAATTTCCCTCTTATTTGTTATTGGTTAATTTCTTTTTTAATATATATATTAAGAGAGATAATGTATCTAAATGCCATCTTTATGTGGCTTAATTGGCGGCTCAGATCATTTCATTATAATCTAATGGCTGATAAAGAATCATTCCATTATAAAATCTCTATAAAAATGAAAAATGAAAATTACCAAATAAATTAAAGAATAAAGTCATTTATAAATGGAAAATAAAAACTACCAAATAAATTAAAAATAAAATCATTTAATTAAAAAATAAAATCATTTAATAATATATAAAACTATTAGTAAATAATAATGTTCACAAATTTTCAAATGTAGTTGCGAAGTCACCAGAAATTAAAAAGCTGTTTGCCCTTTTTATTCTTGAATATGAATGCATTAATGCATTCGATAAAATGCTTCTAAATTTATTCCTGAATGAATTACAGCCTTCAATTTTTGGTCTTAATCAGAAATAGCAATGGGTCGACATGGTCCTCAAGGGATGTGGTTTGATGATGTATGGTTTAGTCTTCAATTTTTTTGTAAGAGTCTGGGACAGTCGGGGTTTTACTTTCCCCGTTTAAGCCCATAATAGATAGTTTAACGGCAGAGTTTCCAATGATTCTAAAGAAAAAAAATAGTTCGAGATATGACCAAATTCAAAAAAAATTAAATTAAAAAATTAAGATTTGAAATAAAATTTCAAGATTTGAATTTTTTTTTTATGGTCTCTAGTCTCAATCCCTTGAAGGTGCTTTTAAAAAAAATCACTTCCTATAAAAACTAGTGCAGCAGCTGGCAAGTGGTATTTTAATTTAAAATAACCATGCCTGAGAAAAATTAAGTTTATTCGTTAATAAATTCATTGAATATCATTCAATTATTCAACAGTGATAAAAGCTCAAGCTTATTCAAAATTTTCTCAGCAAGCAAGCAATTGATGGATGTATTAATTATTGAATTAAATAACATACCAAATTATTGTCCTTTTCCTTTTCCAGTGGTCTTTTTGACCTTTTAATTAAAAGAAAAATGAAGAATATTTGGTCCCATATATTTATAACCTTCTTGATTATAGATTTATAGCTCACCTACCTAATTAAATTTTAAAAAATTAAGTAATAGTCAAGGCTTGCTAGATTTACAATTAAGGAAAATTATGTGATGGGTTTGAGAAATAAACCTTGAAACTCAAAATAGAAAGTTGTAGGATGCTTTAAAAGAAGATAAAGAAATTAAATTCTCATTTACTAAAAGTTAGGACTATATTAGTGAATTAAAAAAAAAAGGTAGATTAGTGAATTGGTAGAGTAAATGTTCATAAAAACCTTGAAGCAAGAGGCCATAAAGCTCAAACATTTATAGGACACAACCATATTATTTATTTTTATTTTTTTGGAATCATTGGAAACCCTGCTGCCAAACCATCATTTTCGGATTCGGATTTAAACGGAGCAGGTAAAATTCCAGACTGTCCCAAATTCTTATAAGAAATACACTTTCTGGATTCGAACTCAGGACCTTAAGGTGAGATCCTGAGCTCTATAACATCAAACCACGTCTCTTGGGACAACCCAATCATATTTTTGTACACTACTATATCTTTTAAGTGTAAATGGAGATGGACAAGAAACAAAGTACATTGCATGCTTTTTAACAATGAAAGATGGTCAAATTGTTGTGCAATTAAAGTCCATGGACATAAGTCTAATCCTTTGATTTAATAGCATTTTCTCCAAAAAGAAAAAAAACTTTATTTTATTTTATTTTTCTTTTTAGTGAATGTTGTTAGAGATAAAAATTTACTAGGCCAAATAATTAGATATCAAATCATAAAAATATTAAAATTACATGTTAAAAAAATTGAATGCTAAGGGTATTCCCAGCCCCATCTTTAAGTTTGGTGCAACTTTTATACCAAATCTTATACCATCTCCCACCCATTAATTCAAATTTTACTTAAAAAATTATTCTTTAGAATATTTTATTTAACTATTTCTCAACAATTAACATTTCATCCATTGTTTTATTTAATTTTTACTGTAAGACAAATGTCACGACCCCTCCCTAGAGCGGGCCCGGGGTTCGCAGACCTCTTTAGTTTGAGCATTCTACATGTCATACAATTCAAACAAATATGCACAAATAATAATTCCTAAATTACAATTTAACAAATCTCCGATTAAAGCCTCAAATATAAATACGTAAGTATATATATGTAATAATATATGAAAATAACATATACTATTATATCATCTCAAGCAATCATTCTCAACAATACAAATATCCATCAAACATGGTTGCTAATTCGGGTCTGGTATAATAGTGGATTGAAACCAATGAGAGGTAACACACAATTCCCAAGATTCCCACTACAAATTATACATAACATCGTATAGTCTCTCATGAGCTCTATCTGCTCATTTCTCATCTCTCATATCATCTTAACCCATCCCATCTCCGACCACTATTATACAAAATCTGATAGCATAATATAACAACACACATCATCCAATACAAACACATCTCATATTCAATCCATCAATCTGATCTCAACAATCATGAATGCATATTTCTCATGCTTTCAATAACTATATATATATAACAATACACACACGCACACACACACAACCATCAATCAACAAATAATTATGTTAAGAGAATCATTGTACGTTGTATTTACCTCAATCCACGCAAAAGTCATTATTCTGACTATATCCTCGTTAAGAATGTGAAAAATATAAAATTACGATCATGCTCTTTGTAGGCATTGCATTTTCGCATGTGAAACCCGATGATGAGTCTCAATTGGAGGCACTACCTTTTTAGCTAAGGATATTGCGAGAAACGGAGGTCGGAATGGGAAATTCGGAAAAGTATGTCATCAATTCATCATTCCACAAGTTCACTGTCTTCGTTGGTGCTGCGTTCGTTACTTCGTTCGAACCTCGTGCAGATTGCGGACGTTCGTGCCGCGTGCGAGGAGGCGTTCGAACGGAGCCGGTAATTCTGGTTTTGCTGCTAGCCTCACACCTCAGCCCATTTAGCCCCCCAAAGCCCATAAAACACATCCCAAATTAAATAAATAAATATTAAACATTAAATAAAATATTTAAATCATTTACCAATTAAATAAAACATAAAATAAAATCATGCCTAATATAAATAAATCAAATACATTATATACTAAAACTAAAAATAAGATTTGCCTAATTAAAATCAATCTTAACCAATTAAAGCCAATCACATATTTGACTTCCTAATTCAATAAGATATACACCAATTTAAATATTGCAACTTCCTAAATTAAAATATTTTGTCCCCCCCTCAATCCTTTGATTTCCTTGTTTAAAACTAAATCATATCCTAATTAAATGCACAAAATCACTTCCCTTGTCAACCCTAACCCTTCTCTATATAAACCACCCTTCACCAAGCCTCTTGAGCTTCTCTAGTTCACGCATATACACAAAAAAAGAAGCCTTCCCATTGACGCCCATTGTAAGCAAGAAACAACAAGAATTTCTCTCATTCTCCTCCCTCCATAGCCGAAAATAACAAGCCTTCCTAAAGCCACTGAAACCAGCCCCTGCACCCCTCTAAAACACGCCCAAGTAGCCCATTAAATCACCTTAAAACAGCAGCCCAAATCACCTTAGAGCAGCAGCAAAAATCCTCCCAAAACAGTCCCCAAAATCCCAAAAACAGTAACATAAAAACTACATAGATAATCTTAAAAATAATCACATATAATTGCACTAAAAACCCACATAAACTTGGAATAGTTTATTGGAAACGTTAAAACAGGTAGCCCGTGCTGTGAGCAGCAAGACAGAAGCCGAATAGGAGCAGAACGGAGTTCGAACCGCAAGCAAAACAGCAAAGCAGTGAGCTAGGACGCTGAACCAGTGAACGAGAAAAGTTGCGGAGCTGTACCCCTTCCGATCTTCGTGGAACGCGAGTCCGAGAGACGGCTTAAAAGGTTAGACCTGAGGGTATCTTTCACACTTGTTTTCTTTTTCCGCATTATTTATTAAGTATTACTTGTATGATTGTCATGTTGGAATGCATGTTGTGGTCTTTGAGTAGATAAACATGCATGAATTATGAAATGTAATATGTTGTGGGTATTGGATGAATGAGAGATGTGTCAACTCTCGCGGTATATCGGATGGAAACCCGGACATAAATTTCATAGCCGATTCCGAATGGACGGTAATATGATCTGTACTCGGGCCACAACTCCACGTACCGCTTGGGTAAACGGCACCATCTTTCTTTTGTTGTGTTGCTTTTGCTTATTTAATTCTCTTTACTTGAATTCAATATGTTGTTTAGTTATGCATGATTCAACCAAGCGCATGGGCTTAGTGAGTTAGTCCAAAGGTCCTCCATTTGGGAAACAAAGAGCCGAAAAGGCCACCTTTGTGACACTACTTCGCCGCGCCGGTTGATGTGTGTTCGGTTGGATGCGAGATACGTTCAATCGGGCATACTTAGTTTGATATTATTATCTTTTATGTATGGTTCAATCAAGCGCATGTGCTTAGTAAGTGGAATGAAAGATCCCTTATGGGGAGGGGTTAAAACCCGTTACCACGATGCTTTGCCGCACCGGTTGATGTGTGTTCAGATTGGATGTAAGATGTGTTCAATCGGGCATACTTGGTTGATATGATTGGTTCTATTCTTGTATGTGTGATGTGACGCGCATGGGCTTAGTATGTTGGTCTAAAGGTCCTCTCTTTGAGAGATCAAGAGCCCCAAAAGGTCACCTTTACGGCAGTACTTCGCCGCGCCCTTTTATTTTGTGTTTATGTATTGCGTCCCATTTCATGCATCAGGTCTGTTCCCGTTCGAACGCGTTTACGAACGCAACTCGAACGCGCATGTATTTTGCCTTGGCATGCATCAGGTCTCCCTCCTGTTCGAACGCGTTCACGAACGCCATACGAACGTAGGCATTCTGTTTCATTTCCGTTCGAACGCGTTCACGAACGCCATACGAACGTAGACATTCTGTTTCATTTCCGTTCGAATGCGTTAACAAACGCTATACGAACGTGAGCATTCTGTTTCATTTCCGTTCGAACGCGTTATCAAACGCCATACGAACGAGAACCTTCTGTTTTCCGTTCGAACGCATTTACGAACGCTACACGAACGCGCACCCACTGTCTTAGTTTCATAATGCATCAGGTCTGGTTCCGTTCGAACGCGTTCTCGGACGCTACACGAACGCGAACCTTCTGTTTACCGTTCGAACGCGTTTACGAATGCTACACGAATGCGCACCCACTGAATCGAGTCATCTTCATTAGGTTTCATGCATAGTTTTCCTAGTAGCTATCCCCACATGTATGAATACAACTATGTTAATGAATTACAATCCATATGCTTGTGTCGTGATAACATTTGAGTATTATTTCTTGTGGTATATCGGATGGAAACTCATACGTAAATTCCGTAGCCGATTCCGAATGGACGGTAGTGCGGTCTGTACTTGGGATACAATTCCACGTACCACTTGGAAAAGTGCCCATATGTATGTTTGTATGGTTAATATGTGTGCTTGTGTTTTCTTGAATGTAATATGCAAATAAAGTTGTATGTTTGTTGCTATTTTGATATATGTTAAGCATGCGATTTTAGATATGAGATATATGTGAGATGTGTGCATAAGTTTTATTTTGCATATGAGAATTTAGAAGCATGATACTCTTGGAAATAAATGTTACTTAAGCTTGATTAAATTATTACATAAATCCTTTCATTACAAGTGACATGAGTAAGGGACCATTCCGAACCCAACGGTTTGAGGTATTCCCTTGCGAGGGGTGAGTGCGGCCTTAAATCTTTGTCCCGGTTCACACCGGGTGGCGACTCCATGTTATTTCGTACTTCCCAACTAGTGCCGCGAGCCTAGAAACGGCGTCGCCCAGGTCCTGTGTCCTACAGTCTTCAATTTTGCTAAAATTATAATTTTACCCTTAAACTTTCTAAATTTTCATTTTAACTCCAAAACTTTTCTACTATCTCCATATAGTCCTAAAACTCTCAAACATTACTTATTAACCCCTGAAAAATAGAATTTACAAATTAACCCTCATAATCAAACCAATATACAATTAAGTCTAAAACTTTCAAAATCATACATTTACACCACCAAAACGGTATATTCGCGTACCAAGCTCCAACGACCTCCAAATCTAACAACGAATGAACTGCTGGTCAGTATATGTCACAACGATCACAGTGATGGTGGTGGTGAGGGCTGAAGCACGATGGTTACCGATGATAAGTTAAACAATGATAACTACCGTTTTTTGCTTGTTTCTCAACAGCCGAAGATCCAATTTGGGCAAACTAAGTGTCCAACTTGCGTATCTCGACAATGGGAAAATTCAGGTCTGAGAGGTGTCGAACACGCACGACGGCACGTGAAGTAGGCGACTCAGCGGCCTGTGGGACTCGCGTGAGGGCGCGTGAGTGTTAATCTCAGCGGCAGTCTGGCGGCGTTGGCTTCATCTTGTCGATGGGATTCTCCAACTATGGCCACTCACCGAAAACGGAGATCGGACGATGTCAAACGAGATGTTTTCTCTCTATGGATAGACTTTCTCTCTCAAGAAATTTCTCCCTTAAATACTCTCAGTTTCTCTCTCTAAAACTCCCTAGTATTGCTCTCAAATGTCTCACTAGAAATGCTTAAGACAACCTCACATTCTCCTCTTGAATACAAATTAAAACAAATGATAAGGTGTTGATAATAATAGAATTGGTGATGGTTAGTAGGTTAATGGTCGGGTAAATGATTTTGTTTGGTTTTAATAATTTGGAGACATAAGAACATGTTTGGTGGTGATAATTAGGGCGAGAGGTGTGTTAAGTTTGAATAATAATGCAATAATAATTTGATAAAATAAAAAAAATGAAGTATTACAACAAAATACTATTTTGTTCGAATTTTACCCTAAAAATAATTAACAAATTAAATTAATTATATTAACTAATAGCATTTGTTATTATAAAACAAAGTCACACATTACATTTAATTAAAAAAATAAAACACAAATGCATATTAATAGAAATTTAATTACTCAAATTTAAGTATTCATCCCACAAATGACCAAAATTTACTACCATACATTTCATCAACCATATTTTAATAATATCTAATGGGACATTGCATAATATGAAGTAATGTCGACTGGGACCATGCTCATATATTGTCGACTGAGATATTAAGTAGCATAATTAGGGCATGGTGAGGACTCTTGGGTCATATGTGTTGGGGCGGTTGTGGAACCCATAAAGTCAGATCAATATCATGCGCAGCGTAAGCGAGTCTAACCCATTGATATCAAATATGAGTGTATTTTTAAATAATTTAATGGAATATTATATTCCATTACGAGTGTGTAGGAAAAAATAAAGACTGAATCAGAGTTCGAAAACTCAAAAACAGACATAAACAAGTTTCACGCATTGGGTGCTACAGTGCGCCCGCTGAACAATTTTTTTTTTGTTAACTTTGAAAGCAACAGCTCTCTAGAAACAGAGCTGATGCAAATTGAATTTTTATCTAATTTGCTTCCAATCTTCCATAACATCAAAACCAACATCAACAAATGTTATAAAATAAAATCATGTTTTTCAAAATATCAAATATTTTTACAAAAACATAAATTTATTCTAAATACACACATGCATAAATTTTGAATCCAAAACACAAACCAAATTAGAATACCACGATGAAGTGACTCATGAATAATTTTAGGTCACTGAAAGGTGGTCAAGTGATTTTAGAATGATAGTTATAGTTCAAAGTTTTCATCTAGAGTTCCAAACTCAAATTTTAAGTTAATTTCTAACATGAACATTTTTTATCCAATCACAAACATATTGTGTTTATGCTTCCAAAGCATACATACACAAATTTATTAGACTAATTTCAATTTCAAGCTATATTATTATGTATCAAATATAAAAACATAGCTTATTATAAAACATCAAACTTACCTAGTAAGCTTGAACTAAAGATCTAATATTCTCCTCATTGTTGGAAATGTAGAGAACTTCCAAGCTTTTCTAAACACTTCTTTAGGCTAATTTCTCTTATGTTTTGCCTTAATGCTTGCTTGCTTACTTAAAAACTTTCTCAAGCTTGCCTTTTACAGTGAAGCTTTTGTAATTCTTAATTAATAAAAGTTTTAATCAACTTTTAAGTGAGCTTAATGTAATTTGTCCAAATATGCATAATTATGTGTGACTAATCACCTTTGTCTACCACTTTGATTTAATCCAATTAAATCTAGACAAAATTTGACAAATTGATTAGTTCATTGTCTACCACTTTGATCTAATCCGATTAAATCTAGACAATGTTTAACCAATTTTATTAGTTCATTGCCAACCACTTTGATTTAATCCAATCAAATCTAGACAAAGTTTAACCAATTTGATTAGTTCATTATCTACCACTTTATTTAATCCAATTAAATCAAGCAAAGTTCATCTATTATTACATATTTTGTAATTACCAAAATATCATTCAATGGTAAAGATATTTATGAAATTACAACAAAACATTTGTATGATTTTGAATTAATTCAGTTAATCCAATTGGATCAAAATAAATAATTAATGATATCCAATAACATTTAATTATTTTAATTGATAATTATAATATCAAACATTATTGGCTACCCAAGTGCTCAACGAGTACACTTCATATTGTGGGACTCTCTAAGTCCAGACACGTTCGTCATAAAAGCCTAGCTCATATGTACGTAATTCGGCCACCTTCGAATTCGCGAAGAACACGAACGACCTTTCTGAACTATACAAGTCGAAGTCATCACATATATTTAACAATCCCTCTGTCGTAGGCATCCGAGCTGTGCTTAGGAAACATAGATTACACCGTCAAGTTTCCAAGGTGCAAATCTCATATTGTCGACATGTCCACGATTCTTTACAACTAATCAAAACACCATTTATGATATATGCAATCCACCCTATGTGATCGGATTTTGGCCAAAGTCTTAAAAATTGTGACTTACTCAGATGGATACTTTAACCCCTTATGGTACACATACGGGCCGACAGATCATATCTAAATATGCACTTGATTAACGAGTGCATCGGTCCACACCCAACTAATATCTAGCGGTCACACCATGAAAGGTCTTTGACATATTTGACATTAAAGTGTGGAGGATCACACATGTTATGGTTGGTGCTCGGAGCACCAATCTGAATCATATTTATGTTTGATTCATGAATATGAATAATTTATTTTTCCATAATATTACTTATTTATGGTTACACCTTTTGCTTTTATATACGTATTCGATCTAATAACCATTAGATTGAAACTAAATCTGATTTAGTGATATGTATATATTTGACAAAGACATCAGGATTTACAACATAGTTCGCAGTTACAACGTAATTTGTAATTGACATTGGGAGTGTCATTATAAGTTATATATTCTTCAATAAAGTTTCTGGTCAAAATTTACTAACACGGTTCGGTTAGTAAAATTCACCGAGACCGGTAGCCAATGAACCATGAGTCTCGGGAGACTCATATAGACGTGTATATGTTTATTTGATAAACACTGAACGACTTACTAAAGATTTCCTAATAGATGATATACCAATATTAATAGGAATCTTCTCATGTCGAGTAGCATAATGGTCATTCGACTTGAGATACCACTATGGATATATGAGTTATCCTCCACACTTTAATTACAGTCACGTCACATATCTATTTAGATCAGACATCCGCCTGTTTGTTGGATGTGGACTCATGCTCATGATATCCTGTGAGTATCAGATAGAACCGTCACTCCTGTGTATAGGGTATATATATCCTACACGTGTTTGTGATATGTTAAAACCATACAGGGTACACTACGGAAGTGAGTTCCAATTGTTATATAGAGATCGTGAATTTGTAAGTCGACTATATTATACCCTAAGGATTTGACGTTCACATTTATATCCCCGATATAATATGGATGGCCTGTCCAAAGGGATTATACGTATGTAATGACCTCCACTTGAATAATTTAGTGAGATTATCTGTGGTCGTCATAATTTACGAGTGGATAAATTATGGACATGAAATTGGATTCCGAGTTGGATAAACTTAAATTTAGAGAGTCCCACAATATAAAGTGTACTCATTGAGCACTTGGGCAACGCGTTATGAATATTACATATTATTCATAATATTTAATCGGATTAAATAAGTTAATTCGAATCGTTTAACGGTTAAACGAAAATACATGCATAATGGGGCATTTCGATCATTTCTTAATTAATGTGTATTTGTATTTAATACATGATTTAATTAAATACACATTAATTAATTGTCAAATATGATATTTTGACTTATGTCATTAATATATGAATTTGGTTATTTAGTGTAAATATATATATATATATATATAATATATATATATATATATTTGTATTAATTAATTATTTGATTATTTAATTATTAAATAATTAAGTAATTAAAAATAAAATATATAATGTCAATATTTGCTAGATTAATGGCTTGTTGTAATTGGTTACACATGACTATTAACTTTAATAAAGGTAATTGTTATCAAATTGAGTTTTTCTTCTTTAATTAGATTAAAATTTGCAAACCAAAATTGCCAAAAATTTCCCCTACATTTTCGGCCAAGCAAGGATAAAGTATAAAAAGGTTTTTTTGCTTCATCTTGCTTCAATAAGTTCAAGCTTCTGTGAACATAGAAAAGAGAGGTTTGAGAGAAAAATAAAAATATTAGAGCTTTGTTGAAGAAAAATTGAAAACTAATGTATTTTTCTCACTTTCTTCAATTGGATAATTATTTCTATTGTTCTATCTATTTACATATAATGTAGATTTATTTTTCACTCTCTTGAATATATGTTGAGATGGATGGATGCTTTGAAAATGAATATATGCATGTGTAGAAAGTTAGTAAGCTTAATTAGTGTAATATAAGCTTACTTTGGTTATTAGATAATTTGTTGTCATTCTAGAGTTCTTCATTTATGAAGGCTTTGATTGGTGTTAAGATCAATATGATTATTGTTGAGAAAATTAGATTTAAAGCATGCAAAAATATTAATTTCATATTATGCTTCAGGTCTAAAAAATTCAAAATTTGTGTAATGAAAAATATAATTTTTTTTAATATATTGGATGTGTATTGGGCATTAGAATAATTGTCAGAAATTATTTCGGAGTGGAAAATGCGAAAACGGTGAAAAATTGCATTACCATATAATTTTTGAGCTAACCGGATAATGGCTGCCCAAACAGTGAATTGGTCATTGTTCGGACAACCCATGAACTGCCCAAGTACTATTGGGGATGACTTAGGAAGTCTCGTGTGGTATTGATTGGTCGGTTCAGTCATAAATGTATTTTATGCTATTTTGTAGAAAAATATTTTCATAAACGTTTCACTGTGTTTTCTAAATTATTTATATCATTATTTGATACCGAATAAAATTTTAAGGTGAAATATGAATGGATTATTCATATAGGGTACTGAATAATTTATTCGATAAGTTTAAAAATTTTAAAGTTACGATTTCACCTCAACCACGCTTCCACCGCGTATGACCCCAACAACACACAAAATCAATGTTATCTTATAGTTAAAGGATTACATATGCTACTCGACTCGAAGAGATTCTTATTAACGGTGGTGTGTACTTCCAACTATTAGGAATCAAATTTATTATTCGCTCCAATGAATACCCACATGTTTATACAAGCTTTCATTTCTCATGGTACATCGGGTTAGACCATTGGAACTACAATTCCAATATACGAGATGTGTTAGTCTTCTATGTCATAGGAATTCAACCGTAATCCAAAACCAATGACTATAAATTTTTACTTTAAGAATAATTTATAATAATAATATTATCCCATTGTCAGACCATGTAGTGTCCAGTATTATTACATGAATATTCTAATGTCGATGTCATTCTCATTATATTTATATATCAATCTAATATGCATCATGACGTAAATTACCATTAACAGGGTTGAAATGAAAATCTAGTTATTTTATTAATAAATAATATAATGTACAATATATTATTCGAATTGACGCTCTACGAACCAAATTCAACAGTATGGACTCTATCTATTCGGGGATGCATGATGGACTTAAGGGTCTATATGCGAGTCCTGTGCGTAAGCTTGATTGTCCAATGGCTATAACCCACTTTGATTGGGCCCATGTAATGGTCCAAGATGTTATTTTAATTTAGGCTGGATGGAAGCCATGAGTCATGTTCTGACATGGGTCTGATGCGTGGTCATGAGACATAATGACATTTGGGTCATTGGCTCAAATTTTACATGTACACCTAAATAGTAGATGCTCACAAAATTGAGTCAATTTTTTGGATTTCAGATATATTATTATTTGTTACTTTATTTTGAATTATTTCTATAATTTTTTTTTTTATTTTATGAATTTTTTTTTTATTGTGCTTCAGGATGCAGATTCTAACTATTAGCTTTTGCACAATGAATTAAAAATATTATTTGAGAATTGAGAGATAAACGAATGTGGCATAAATATCACTTGTAAGTATATCAATTGTCTCATTTAGACTATAAAGTCGACAAAATTCTGAGTATTTATAAGATCAATACCTAAAATATATGCTCAACCCGCTCAAAGTATGAGCATAATAATTATTATTTTTAAAGATTTTAATTAGCTCGGGTTTATGTAAAGTTTAGGTTGGGTTTTGTTGTTGTGTCGGATCGGGGCATTTTTGCTACCATTAATCAAAACATAGCTCAAGTAATTATAAATAAATGGCTCATCTATTATATATACTAGCTTATAACCTGAGCAATGCGTAACTCATCTTATTAAAGATATATATGATAGATATCAAATATAATAATAAAATTAATTAGGATTATACCTTCAACTTTAGTTATCTAACCAATGCAAGTCCTTCATCATTCTTTAAAATTAACAAACGTGTCTTATAGTTTATTCCATCATTTTATTGATTAAGAATAAAGCTTTTAGTGTAATCATAGATTTGCTAGGTTAACAATATTTTTATAGTAAATTTATATAATATATGACGATTGAACTTACATTAATAAATAAATGAGAGTTAATGAAATATGTAGAAAGTTAAATATTAATAACTCATTAAAAACGAATAGATATTTAATTAACGTACTTTCAATTATTAATAATCGTATAAAACAAAGAGTTTGGAAGAGTTGAAAAATGAAAAGTTGGAAATTGAAGAATGTGAGAAGTTAAATATTAATAACTTATTTAAAACTACTTTTAATCATTCATAATTTTGGAAAACGAAGAGTTTAAAAAATTATGAAAATGAGAGGTTCGATTAGAGAATGTGAAAAATAAAATATTAATTAAGAATTTGAAAAATTAAATATTTTTGATATACTTACGTGAATATTCTCAAAATCAACATGTTTACGTGAACACCTTTAGAAGAAAGCTATTTCTTAAATAGATCCCGTGTACTTTTTTTTTCAAGGGAAGAGCAATTTTGGAGATGCGCCAGAGAAACACTTAATGAAATTGACACCAACCTATAAATTTGCTTTAGGGGTGATCACGGTTTCGGGTTAAACCGCAACCTGACCCGAACCGCACTGCGCGGTTTGAAAAAAAATAAAAGATGATTTCAGGTTAATCCGAACCGAACCGTAAATTTCGGGTCGGTGTGCGGTTTTGACCCAACCGCGACACGAACCACCCAAAATCGCAAATTTTGACTCAAATCGCGACTCGAACCGCCTAAACCGCCGACCCGCGTTCAAATTAGATATTATTTTATATTTTTCTTCTTCTTTAACCATGAAATTTAAGATATTTAATGATCATATGACAATATGCAATGTATAAATGAAAATTAAGTATTTTTCTCTTCAATTATATTGTGAAAACACACAAAATTTTCTTTAAAAAATTTATAATCCAAACCGCCAAACCGAACCGCACAAACCACTAAACCGCCAACCCGAACCACCGCGGTTTTCCTTATCAAATTTGCGGTTTCGGTTTTTAATTTCCCAAACCGCAAACCCGCGCGGTTTGAAGTGAAAAACGAAAAAACCGACCCGAACCACACCGCGAACACCCCTAATTTGCTTGGTATAAAAAATAATAATAAAATAAATATGATTAAAATAATATATCTTTAAAAAGAGAGGTAAAACAAAATCCAAAAATAGAGAGATAGTGTCTACTTATATTTCCATGCAATTAATGCAACAATTGCATGGAAATATAAGTGGACACTAACCGTAAATTAATAAGCAATAATAAATGTCACCATTAATTAAAAAAAAGTTTGCTTATTTTAAATTAAAATTTTAATATAAAACTTTGGCCACGGCTAAATTTAAAGTCAAAATTGCTCCACCTAATAAAAAATTATGAAACAAGTAATAAATAAATCTAAAAACAATAAATAATCATTAATAAATAAGAATTTATCAATATTATTCCTAATGTTTATCGCGTTATCAAAAAAATATAAATCCTATAACTTTGTTCAATGATCCATCCAAAGATCGAAAAATATATCAACTGTGTAAAGAATGTACATATATTATATATCAGATGTATATCAAATGTTTGACACATGTTTCAATCATATACCAAAATTTAATATATTTATAATCTTTAGATAGAATGGTGAATATATTTTAAATTTTTCATTTTCAAAAGGGGCAGATTTTACTTCACTTGTATATAATATATAGGTTTCCATATGACTTTTCATTTATCTCTCTCTTTCTCTACAGAAAAAGCAAAAGAAGAAGAACAAAGAAAGCTTCTGTTATGGCAGCTGATATGAGCTCCTTGGTTCGAGTACTGAATAGGAGGTACAAAGATGATCGGACGGTTGGAAATGAATCATCATCAACGGCTCTGATCACTAGAGATTTGCTCGGTGATGGTGAAAGTGAAGCTGTAAATAATCATAGTAATAACAATGAGTGTCAAGAATTGGATCTTGACATGCAGGTCCCAAGTGGCTGGGAAAAGCTACTAGACTTGAAGGTAAATTTTTTTTTTTTTTTTTTCAATTTTCTCAGCCGGGGTTGTTTGTTTCCTGAGAAAGTATATCGAAAATGGATATAAATGGTCGATGTTTCCAATTGAATTGTAACTGCTTCTCAAAAAAGGGTTTTTATGGTTTTTTTTTCCCTACAATATTGTTATTCTTTTTGCTTATATTCTCCTCTGGTTGTTTTCTTTTATTGGATTTATTTATTATATTGTTACTCTGTTTGAATTCTATGCTTCTTCTTCTTCTTCTTTTTTTTTTGTTTAATTATCTGTTTGATTTTGAGAAACTGAATGAAAATTGTATTTTGATAGTAATTACGAACCTTAAGGTAGTGACTTTACTCAATCACCTCATTTTCCTATCAAATCAAATGACAGCTGCGACAAACCCTAAATAAATTTCTAAAATATATGATCTCTCATCACTGATGAAATATATATTTTTTTACTTCCTTATTACCCAAATTTAGGGACCCGATATTTTTCTTTTCCTTTTTATGATATTTTTGTTGCCTTTGAAATTAAAGATTTTGAATGTTCTACAATCCGTGTGTTTAATTTTATTCAATTGAGTTTGTGTGTATGTGAATATTTATAGTGATATTTTTTTTTCAATACATTAATTATTTATTTTTCTTTAAATATTTGGTTATTGCAGTCAGGTAAGGTCTATTTACAAAGATGCAACACATCAAGCTCAGATCATAAGCAATACCAAACCAATAAAACAGTACCAATGCTTCAGGATTTAAATTTCCAGCCATCATCATCATCAAAACACTTGCTAAATCTCTTTGATGAAACTAATTTAGACTTAAAACTTGTTTCATCATCCTCACAGTCACAGTCACAGTCACCATCAAGCAGCAGCAACTATCAAAGTGTATGCACTTTGGATAGAGTAAAATCCGCACTTGAAAGAGCCAAAAATAAGCCTTACAACAAGAAATTATTATCCTTATCGCCTTCATATTCATCGTCTTCATCTTCAATCAAAGTCGACGCAGAGGATTATGATCAAGAAACGGAAGAAAATTTGTTATTTGGTTCATTGCCGGCAATGACGAAGAAGCCTCGGATTGATCTCAATATATCTCTATATCAGATAGTTTGATGACTAGGTTTGATTTGAAAATATTAGCAAAGAGAAAAAAGTTTGTGTAAATTTGAACTATGTATGGGCAAGGAACAAATTAAAGAGATTAAAATTGTTTTGGTTTCCATATATTTGAGATCGATATATGCGATTGATTGAGGTTCAAAATTTAACCTAAAATATCAGGGCTCAATTTTTTTTTTTTAAAAATAATTTTAATTGTATAATATGAGATTTATATTTTTAATCATTTATCAGTATGGTTTAGTTTTAGAAATTTAATTATGATTCTTCAAAATTTAAGATAATTATGGACCGTTCCTAACGAGGCACATCAAAAACTTAAAAAAATATTCTAAACCATCTCAAAAGAAATAATATTATATATTACTTGGAGTGGCGTATATCGTTGAGAATGATATTGATGATGTGTTTATAAGGATCGAGTCATCTCAACTAATAAAATGTCTTTAAATGAGCTTGTAATTCATGTCAGGATGGTAGGTTAAGCTATAAGGCTGACATATTTCAAAAAAAAAAAAGACAATCCATGAACCATTAAATCTCATTTTAAAAAAAAATAATAATTTGTGTCAACATATGGACTATGAATTTATGAGAAAATTTATTGTTGTGAAATGAATACTTCATTTTGGTGTGAAAATTTGTTAAATCATAATTGAATGTTTCATAAATCACCTTAACTATATAATGATACACAAAAGGCAAATAAGTAAATAAATAAATAACTGACAGCTGAAAAAAATCCATAGACTTTAATTGAATGTTCCCCATTTTATTTTTAATAATTTAATGTAATAAATAAACGACAATCACATTAATGAACAAAAGTGAGTATGCCTCGAGGAATAATTGGGAGTTTAAATAGAAGCATTGAAACTCTCTCACAAAATTTATTTATTTTATGAGAAATGCTAACAAGTGTCTTAAGGGCATTCGTTAATGATTCATTTTAGGAAAATTTTTTATGGGTAAAATGAAAAAATAATTAATGTTTTGATAATTTTTTGCATTCCACATAAAAATGATGTGAAAACTTTCCTAAAATAAATCCTTAATAAATGCCCTTATGGCACTCGTTAGCATGACCCTTATTTTATTTACTAGATTAGGAAAAAAAAACTCTGCCGACGACGTATTTGACATAATGTATTATATTTGATTATATTATATTATTAATATATGATGTATTATATTATATGTATTGTATTAATATTGTATCATATTTGGTATTACATTGTATTTATTATACGTCTAATATTTGGTGGTGCAATGTATTGTATTAATCTAAGGTGGTTAATTAAAAATATTATTATAAAAATAAAAATAGTACATTTATGTAATTTTTAGAACATAACACATGTATTTATTTTTTTATATGCCGTTCTTAAATTTAAATATCTAAGCAAATGCTTCGATTTAAAATTAAAATTTTACAAAATTATCCCATAAATAAGTAGTTAATTTGTTTTAAAAGTAATTTTGATAGTTAATTAAAATTTTATATTTGAAAAATCAGGAAAATTATATTTGTACTGTTTTATGTATTTGCATTATTTATTTATTTTTTTTGGAAACCCCGCTGTTAAACCACCCGACCCGGGTTTCAGTGAAGCAGGTAAAACCTCTAACTATCCCGAACTCTTACAAGAAACATGTAAGGTTTCGGAGTTAGCGCGGAAGCATCAATGTGACTAGAATTTAAAATTTTCTTCCAAAACCACTTTAAGGATCGTGGTCATGTCGTTGTTGATGTAAATAAATTGTAACACCCCGCCAGAGGCATGATGCTGCCGGCAGGAGATAGGATTAACCCATCTCCATAAGCCTCCAAATTTCCAGAAAGTTGGGCATGCTGTATCCTAAAACTGGACAACCTGGATCACAGTCAAGCATCAAACAGAATCTAAGAAAACATCAAATAAACAAAAGGACCTCAGGTCCACACAAAACACATCAAAATCATATCATAAGGGCTCTGTGCCTACATCATCTATCAACACTCAATGACTTTGTGCCCACAACATTATAAGTAATCAAAACGTTTACTTAATATATATACAAACAGCATGCTCAGCGCGACAAATAAAATATTGATCACAAATCCTAAACCTCTAAAACTCTTCTCTGGACACTTGCGAGGGTGACTGCCGTTTGAGTGATCCGCGTCTCGATTATGACTTCCAAAGCTGTCGTGGTTGACCAATTTGGAAGCCAGTCTGCAAAACTAACAAATTGATTTGGTGTGGGTTTAAAAAACTTAGTAAGTAACAATGCTAGTATTACAACAAACAAGTCAAATATATACAACAAACAAACAAATCTAACATATCTGCAGTTTATCAAAATTACTAAATTGTTACAAGTTTAGATTTATCAAATTTTATTACCCTTTATAATTTATCATGACAAATTCTCATATATGCCAATTTTTTAGTCAAACATTCGAATCTCACAAAGTATCATTCCGAACATCACAGAACAAGTCATTTTACAATCGAATCCATTTCCATCATATGAGACGTGGAATCAGATTTATTAACTTTATTACGATTAAGCATATTTGAACTATCATCAAATCGATAAAACCAACATACTTCCTTCAAATC
This sequence comes from Zanthoxylum bungeanum, assembly GCA_019454045.1. Taxonomy (NCBI): domain Eukaryota; kingdom Viridiplantae; phylum Streptophyta; class Magnoliopsida; order Sapindales; family Rutaceae; genus Zanthoxylum; species Zanthoxylum bungeanum. The sequence goes on along the minus strand of SKCR01039188.1, from coordinate 20,188 downwards.
AAAACATACTTTCTTCTATTCGGTTACAAATTATCTTCAATACCAAAATAATTTTTCTTTAACTTTCTTTATCTACGATAACTTTACAATAGCTTAACACTTGAGGTTCATTTGCATTCACACATACCCTAGCACACTTCTCTTATATACATGCAAATACAATTTCACAATTCTTACACTTATACATACATAACATACCAATACAACTTAGCAAACACGCTTTATAACCTCTGATATTAACATCGGTTTCAAATCATCCATCCATTTCACATAAGCGTACAAGGTCCATACATATCACAAGTTCTATTATACGTATATATACACTCAGACATATTTACAAACATCATGCAACCAACTATGAAGTACACATAACAATCGATATATCAAAGATCACATCATTCACAACACATAGATATAGCTGGCTTACACACACAATGCTCGCACATGACTCATTACCTATTTTAAAATAGGTATGAGATGAATTTCGTCCGAACATCGGTTTCAAATCATCCATCCATTTCACATAAGCGTACACGGTCCATACATATCACAAGTTCTATTATACGTATTTATACACTCAGACATATTTACAAACATCATGCAACCAACTACGAAGTACACATAACAATCGATATATCAAAGATCACATCATTCAACAACACATAGATACAGCTGGCTTACACACACAATGCTCGCACATGACTCATTACCTATTTTAAAATAGGTATGAGATGAATTTCGTCCGAACGGATTCCTAACCAACTCGACAACTATATCACGGGAACATCAACCAATCAAACATACATACATACATACATACATACATGCATATCACGACACACCAAACTCATCGCACGACTTCTCATACATAAATAAATCCATGAAAACCACTTCAAGACATCATTCAAATATTCACAAACATACATATGTTTCAAACATACGAATATACATATTAATACGAATGCAAATGCCATAACTTGAACATTCCTCATATCTTTCATTCACCGATCAAACATACTTAGTTTCATATTTCTTATATGGAAACCTTTAATATAGAGCTTATTAATTAAACATTTTCATTCAAGAAATGTTTAGCTTACTCTCATTCCTTATCACACTAAACCATTTCAATCTCTATATAAATAACTTACATGTATAAGTCAATAACAACTTATTGATATTACATACACCTACCTAAACTAAAGCCAATTCAAAAATCATGATTTGCTCCATTTACCAATTATGTATATCGAACTTATATATATATATTAACATCATATGTAGAAGTGTGTATTAATCGTTTTTACCGATAAACCGAATCGTTCCGACCAATTTTTTTTATAATGGTTCGGTTATTGTGATTAAATCGGTTTTTTCGTTTAAGATTTTTAACTTTTTCGATTTTTCGATTTGGTTAAGGTTATGAGATTTGTATGACCGAACTGACCAATTAACCGATTACAAACCATAATTTGACTTTATATATATTTTTAATTAAAACGAAATTAAAATTTTTTATCTTATGCCTCTACTAAGTGTAGTTCTAAACTATTTTTTTGATTAATTTAAATTTATCTTCTGTTGTTAAACACATATATATTTGTCTTTTTGATGAATTTAAATTTGTATTAATGTGTTAATGTGAATTGTTATTTGTGGAGACTCTGGACTAATTAATAATCGAATTAACCAAAATCGATCGAAAAATAATGGTTAAATTGGTTAATGGTTATGTGCCATCATATGGTTAAATCGGTTAAATATTTACTTAATCAAATAATTTCGGTTCGGTTAAAAAATCAATGATTAACCGACTGAACCGACCGATGCACACCCCTAATCATATGCATATACGAATATATGTTCATATACTTATACATGGACATATTTCTTTACATACACACATTCATATCATTACAGATTCATACCCTTACGTACTTTCATACATACACATAAACAATAAACTCATTTAATATCCCACTTCATATCATATTAATAACAAAGTTCCAACCTGTGGTGGACGATTATCCTAACCATGTGTAACCTCGAACTTTGTTCTCAAGAATATCTCTTATATATTCTCGTCTTATCCTAAACACTGCAATTATATATATATATATATATATATATATATATATATATATATATAACACCAATCAATTATTCAAACATTCATCGCATTAGTTACTTACCTGGCTTCACGAACGCTCTAGATCCTAGTCAAGTCTGCCAAAACAAATGGCGAAATACCGTTAGAATCATAACTTTATAGAATTCTTGACTTTACTATGACAACTTTCGGATCTTTCCGGGACAATCAAATTAAATCCGATTTCAATGATTTCAGTTTCAGTAATCGTAAAACATCATTATAAACTAATTCAAGTGGTCAGTTAACTTAAATTCTTGATTTAAGCGTTTTTTGAAAATCTTTCGAAATAGTTTCCGCAAATGCTACGGAAGGTCCCGAACAGTCCGAACCTTCATGGATTTAACTAAATATTTTCGTAATATCATATATAACTCATGAATATCATTAAAATCAAAACACATCATTATACCAAAAAAACCCAATTTTATCGGAAACTTACATATTCTATCGGATCGACCAAACTAGTTCCGTTTTCACTCGAATTCTACCAAATACACATATTCAATATACTAATACTCAAAAAATTCAATTTATATCAAAACTCTACTCTACGAAGCTACTGGATACATCTGAACATTTAACAATAAAATTGAAATTTACGAATTTTTACCGGAAGGTCTTACCGAGATTTCGAGGGCATATACAGACTCCAAATGATCCCACGAACGCGTTGGAATCGATGAAATTCCGATTAGATCTACTGTTCACCGTAGGTCACTATTCACCAAATCTTTCTCCCTCGTTTCACGTGCAACCGTGCACGAAACGAAAAATCCATCACCACCAACTTGTAGTACTCTCCGAGAGCTTTGATTTGACAGGTGGCTCGGGCCGTGAAATGAAGCGATGAGTCGGGATCGAGAAACCCAAGCCTGCAGGTAACTCTTCATTTTCTCGCCATTTGCCGACGATCTGGGGCTGCCGCCGGCCACCACAAGGTGGAGGGGTGGCCGACGCACCCTCCGGCTGGTGGAAACTCTCTCTAATTCTTAGGCTTTCTAATATGTCTCTATAAATATTTTCTCCAAATTAAATGCAAAATGAATAGCCTAAGGGGTTTATTTATAGAGATGATGTGTTGCTATTAAAGAGATACCTTCAGACTTAAGGATGCAATCCTTCAAAGGGTATACCCCTCCATAATGCCCCTTTGAATTCAAGAGTAATATTCTATCATTCTTATAGGATATGTCTCTTCATTTTGTGTCTTTCCCATGTTAAAGGACATGTGTCTTAATGGAACTTCCTATAAATATTAGAGAATTTCCTACATGATTAGTCTAACATATGGACTAGCCATATGATTCATCCGCCATGCTTATATTCCAGGCATGTCACATACCTTTTTATGGTGTGACCACTGTCTGTCATCAAAATTATCTCATCAATATATCATGTATTTCATTAATTTATATTACACATTTTAACAAATTTTCGAATTGAGTGAGACCGTCATTAGGCACTACAATACATAAATCTTGAATTTATTCACAAGCTAATTAATCGTCGAAATTACAGGACAAGCTGCATCGATCACAAATACAATACGAGTGTACAACAACATGTGCATTCAAGTTTAAGATGGGCGTTTGAATCTTATATAATTATGTATATCAATTTGAAAGACATGCATTTAAGTCATGGAAATTGCAAAACAACAAAACAAAAGATAACAAAAATTGCCATTGCCATTGCCATTGTCATTACCAGTTTCAAGAAATCCTCGGCCTGTCTTCAGATACGCAGCTTTAACTGTTCTTCCTTGCCACCATTATAATTCTTCTTCATGTCCGTTATAAACACCAAAGAAACTTTTCAAATAACTGTTCTCCATATTTGTTTATGGAGATCCCCTTTTCAGTGGTAGATTTCCAACCTTTGTGTTGGTTTTTGTTTTTTCTGTTTTTTTTTTTTCAGAAATAATAGTCTTTTCTTCAACACTCAAGAGCTTTGATGCAAGCAAAATGGGTAGATCTGATTATGCGAGCAAATGATGGTTCGAATCGTTTGTATAACCTCATATATCTGCTTTGTTATGTGTTAAATTAATTGAATGTTGTTGTAAAAGTTTTCTATGTATGTATTATGTTGGTTCACTTCTATTTAGGAGTATATAGTCACCGACAATGCGTTTAGGCTGAGGTGGGAATATGCCGATTCCGTAATTCCTCATGTATCTAAGTAGGTTATCCTAAGTTTGTATTCGAGCTTTTATGACTATGTATTTACATCATTGTGATGTTTAATATATGAATGAATTTCATTTTCAAAAAAAAATAATAATAAGAGAAAAGTAAAGGTCATATTAATGTACATACAACACTCCCGTTATATGTAGGTTTAGAAAAAGTCTTGATACATATAATCTTATTTATTATTCACATAAATGAGAAAGAAGTTGCGGAAAACAAATAAAGGGAGTCGCAGACAATAAATTAACACTTACCATGACGCTAGAAACCTTCAAATAAGAGGGGAAAACTAAATCAAGTGTTGAAAGTTGAAACATTCTTGGCAAGTAAACATGCTTTAATCGATTTTCATTGATAAAATAAACAACAATGTACATTATGTATAAACAAGTCACTACTCATGAATCCTAAACATATTGTAATTCTAATTCAAATCGCATGTTAATAACCAAATGCTAATCATTTTCTAAGTACAAAACCTTACAGGGACCTACAAATCTCAGATAAATATCGAGGAAAAAAAATCTACAACACAAAATAGAAGAATAAAAGGAATAAAAATGAAGGCCACACCTTTAAAAGGATTCCCAATTCCAATAAGAGATTATAGATTCTTCATTCCTCCAATCCTATTCTTACTAGAACACAAGTAATATTTATTTTATGATATAAATAAAATAAGGGATTATGACACTGCAGTCCCTATTATTTTATGCAAAATAAAAAAGAACCATAGGTTTCAAAGTTTTAACACATAAGTCCTACTTATTTACTTATCATACTTAAAAAAATTGACCATAGTTGACTTTTAAATTGAAGATACTTTTTTTTAGGGTGCGGTTGTTGATTCTTTGTTTTAGCTTCCATTGGAATTGAATACTCTCTTATGAAAATGAAGATTTTTTCCCCTTTTATTTGGGAAGTAATCTATTAAAATTGTTAAATATTTGAATTTTGCATCATGGTGTTATTTGTTACCAAATATTTTTTTTTTGTTCCTTTTTTGAATTATGTTGTAAGTGGATCTTTAATATGGATGGCAAAAATCCCGCACAATAGCTCGACGGTCCGATACGTTATGGTCGAATATGATTATAATTTTCTACATTTATTGGTTGGACGGTTTAGGTAGGAGTATTGATATTCTCGTACTAATAATATAAAAATCTCGGTGTAAATGGGTAGGCACGATATGTTGGGATCGAGTACATGTATAATTTCTTACATATTGGTTGAATGGTCATGTACATGTATTGACATCCTTGTACTAATAATATAAAAATCTCTGCGTAAACGAATATTGAAAGACAATCCATTGGGTATGGTATGTTAAGACCAAGTAAATATATAATTTCATATCTATTGGTTGAACGAATCAGATATATGTATTGATATCTCCATATTAATAATATAAAAATCTCCGTGTAAATGGGTATTGAACGAGGGTCTGTTGGGCAAGGTATGTTAGGACGTATTGAATTTCATACCTATTTGTTGAATGGGTTAGATATATGTAATGATGTGAAATACACACAAGATCGGCCGGCCGAGCCGGTTGAACATGGATCCGGTTCAATGTCAGGATCAGGTGACTCCAAAAAACATGTTACCAATTGAACCAGACAAAAACCCACCAAACCGGTCGGTTCAATCGCTGAACCGGTGACCTGGTCCGAATTTAGCAAGTTGTTAGGCCGTTTTTATTTTATATTTTTATTAATAATTTAGGTTTTTTATATTAAAAAATATAGTTAATTAGTGACCACGAGTCGATCTTCGGTTGAACCCCGCTTCAATCTCTGACCTTTAACCCTCTCACCATTCCGGATTGATGGAACGGTTCGAATTTTAAAACATTATATGTATTGACATTCCAGTGTTGTAATCGACTCTTACCAACCCTAATCTTTAATCCCAATTTAGTTTATCAATAATTTGAAAAAGTTCCAAATGAAGGGATAAAATCGACAATTCAAACTTCTGTTAAAATTTGCTAACAGTCAACTACGGTCAATGACAATAATGAATTATGAAACAAACTTACAAGCATAACTTATGTGCCAAAACTGCGAAACCTTTGGTTTATTTTTAGTTTGCAGCAAACTATAGGGACTGCAGTGCAAAATAAACTTCCGAGTGAAAAAAATATATTATAAATTTCACGGCGTCTCTCTTCTTCGCATGCTAAATTCTTCCAATTTCTCTCTTCAAAGCTTCATCTGTCTTATCAAAGGAGAAGAGAAAAAGAAACCCAATATGCAGATCTTTGTGAAGACTTTGACTGGGAAGACGATTACTCTCGAGGTGGAGAGCAGCGACACCATCGATAATGTTAAGGCTAAGATTCAGGTATTTATATATTTTTTTTTTGTTCAAAATTTCTTTTTGGTTGTTAATTATAGTTTCTTGTTATGAATTTTTATCTGGATATGTTTTTTTAAGGAAAGATGAGACTTTTCTAGGCAAGTTTTTGAATTTTTGATACCTGGTACGGGGGTTTTACTGTAGAAATCAGATAAGGTTTAGGGTTTCTGATAGAATGAAAATCTTTTGCTTTAATTGCTATATTCTTATCGTTATTAAGCTTCTGTGCTGTCCCATCTGAGGTAACTTAGCTACTAATTTGTTATTTTAGGTTTAATTCTGATGAATATTTGGAGTATATTACTATATTGTGGAAGTTTCAAGATTTCAATTATCTCTTTTTTTTTAGTTGTTTTTTATAGATAGATTTTGATTGATATTTTTAACTTTCATGACTGTTTAATATTTATGTTTAAGTTTTCATACTTGTACCCGGCTGTTCCCCCTTGCTCCATCCTGATTGTCTTGATTGTTTTTGCTAGACAAGTTAGTTTTTCCATTTCATGGTACTGGCCATAATTGTTGGATAATTGAATTCTAGAGTAATTGTAGAAGTAACTCTGTAGTACTAGTGATGAGTGCATCTTTCCGTCTAGTCTGTAGTAGAAATACATATTAAGTTTGTTTTAGTATGATTTAATAATGACGCACAATCTTTGGGATTCTGATACATGGTTTTCACTTAGTTTGTGATGCACTTGATGTTTAGGAAGATTATAAGTTGAGACTGATAAGAAAGAAGACCGAAAAGTTCTGGAATTAAGTCTAAATTTTTCATCTTGATCCTATTGAGATTTCATTATGCAGGGGGGTTTAATTTTTTATGAGTTTCTGTATTCATGTTCAATTAAAGTTGAATATGTCTTTTTCAGGACAAGGAAGGCATCCCTCCGGATCAGCAGAGATTGATTTTTGCTGGTAAACAATTGGAAGATGGTCGAACTCTTGCAGATTATAACATTCAAAAGGAGTCAACCCTTCAATTGGTTTTAAGGCTCAGGGGAGGAACTATGATCAAGGTGAAGACTCTCACTGGGAAAGAAATTGAAATTGATATAGAGCCAACTGATACCATTGAACGGATCAAGGAAAGAGTGGAGGAAAAAGAAGGAATTCCTCCAGTGCAGCAAAGGTATCTGTTTCATTCCTTTATTCTCTTTGTTTTTCAGTAGCAATGTGTTTGACTTGAGTAATTCCTTATTAACTACTAGTGAATTGGTACTTGCTATTTGTTGCGACATTTTGCCGTGTTTCAATTCCATATTTTCTACACGTTTGTTTCTATCCTTGTCATGCATCATAGAAGGAAGGAGCATTAAAAAGTAAGCTTTAAGGCTAAGGATTTGTAGTTTTAAAGGCCTCGATTGATTATTTTGGTCTTGTAAGTATGTGAAATTGATCAGTCCCTGGCATTTTTGGATAAGCTTCCTGGGCATATGACACAACTTGATGGACTTCGTCATCACTCAATAGTTGATATATTTATGCTACCACCAAAAGGACCCTTTCTCTATGTACACTTTTGTTGTTGTTTCCATGTTCATGTTTTGATTTGTGCAATATGTTTCGCTAGGAGTTGCAATCATTTATATTTATCCTCACATAGCATTGGATATAAAATTGACTTGTCTTGATTTATTTGGAATGACGACAGTACCATTACGTTTTAAACATTGTAAACTCATCTTCTCTTTTCCTACTGGTTGCAGGCTTATTTATGCCGGTAAGCAGCTCGCAGATGACAAGACAGCTCGCGACTACAACATTGAGGGCGGTTCCGTGCTGCATCTTGTTCTTGCTCTGAGGGGCGGCACTCTTTAAATGCCTTCTCTTTTCACATGATGAACTTGTGCGAGTTTGAAAACAGAGAACATGTTCTAATGAATTTCTCTGGACTAAAACGTGGTTGTTTTTTCTTTTTCCGCTTTATATACTTTCCTGTTATGCTTATTCCTCTTTGTTCTATAGTGTTTTTTTTTTATGATGAGTAAAACTTAAAAACTTTAATTTTTGCAAAAATTCGTTTTTAAAAGATTCATGATTGGTAATTCCAATTCCTTTTTTTTTTTTTTTTTTAATTAACAAAACAATTATAAATTGTCTTTCGATCAAAATATAATTATATTTTGTCGTCCCCTTGCTCGACTGCCAACTAAAATCTCCAAAAGAGACCACACATATTAAAATACTAGAATTCTAAGAAAAATCCTAATAAAAAGGAAAAGAATCCTAAAAAAAATATGGAAAGAATAATAATAAAGAACAAGATATGTGTTGCAATAATGACATTAATAATTAAGGAGGGTGACAAACAGGGTATGATACAAAGATGTTAATATTTGTACTTATTTTTTCAATCAACGGATATAGAAAATTGTACTAATATCCGTTCCTAACACTCGAGAGCTCTCATCTCTTGTGGATTTTTGTTATCCATATTAATCATGTAGGGATCTAACTGCATTGACATGATATTATCCTCTCTGAAAGTTCAGAGTGGCTCGACACATATGAGACTTCCGCCACTGACAATGTCCAATACCTCATTGGTACATTTCTAATTTGTGAGCCGACCCTAACCAAAAAAATTAATTCTAAAATCATATTATTTTAAAGTTGGGTTCATAATATTAAGCTTTCTGTTATAATACCTATGACAGTTGCTAATTAGGTATATGAGAATACATCGGAAGGATCCAACTATATCCATACATTACCAATCACCATCCTTGCAAGCCTCCAATACATTTTAGGTGGAGTGTTGAAAGTAGTGGAAACTTACAAAATAGCTTTATGTGCATTTGTTGACTTTTGAGTCATTTATTTTAATATAAATATGCAGGTCATTTGTGAGCTCAATTCGTCCCAAAAACATTAAGCTTCAAGGCAAGAAAACTTAGAGAGTGCGGAGAGTGAGGTTTTTTGTAAAGTTTAAACACTTTGTAAAGTCTATTCTTGTAGTAATAAAATTCGGTTTTTCCTTATAAACACTATTCAGTGATCAGAGAATCACAACAAGTGGTATCAGTAGCTTTGGTTATACATTGGGGGTCGTAAAACCGAAGATCGGAACTTGGTTCGGAAAATTCGAGTTTTGGGAAAGTTGTCAAAAATCGATTTTGAGCATACCATCAGCTTGTTCATGTCGAGACGAGCACAGTGGTATTTTCTGGTGATCAAACCGATGTCCAGATACGCCGCACGCGCCTGGAAGAGAAGCTGTCCACGCGTCACACGCGCTTGCAGGAGGTTGAAGATGACCACGTCAGCGCAGAGTCAGCGCACATTTAGCGACACTTCAACGCACAGTCATCGCCACCGCATTGCCACGTCATTGTCCACATCAACACCATGTGTCAGACACGTCAGCAAGTGGATCCCATTTCTGTCACGTCATCCGCCACGTCAGTATATCTGCTAAATTTCATTGAGCCCCTTAAAGTCTTTGAAATTTATATTTTAGCCCCAAACTTTTTAGAAATCTATATTTTCGGCCTTTATGTCAGATTTGGACTAACGAAGTGTCTAATCCACCATTTTCGACCATTCCGGACGCAACGATGACCTCCGATTTGTGAAATTAATCCCCGATTTTATCCTAATTTTATTTTAAACTTAAACTTAAAATGGAAATGGAAGATTCATCTTCTGGTGCGATGGTCAAGCTGACAACAACCAATTACTCTCTTTGGAGGCCTCAAACGATAGATTATTTACAATGCAAAAATCTGTTCGATATTATCGAGGTGAAGCGAGTGAGACCAGAATTTGTTAAAGAATATGACTTTAATAAACTCAATAACAGAACTCTGGGTCAGATTAAGCAGTAGATCAGCCGCAATTTCTTCCACCATGTAGCACATGATACAAATGCTTACGAAATATGGATCAAATTAGAAGACATGTTCTAGGCCAAGACAAATCGGAATAAAGCATTAATAATGAGACATTTGGTGAACCTGATCTACGAAGTGGAACTTCCGTTGCAGAACACACCGATGAGTTCCAAAGCCTGATGAACCAGTTTTCTGCAGTAGACATGCAACTGGGAGATGAAGTTCAAGCCCTCTTACTACTCAGTTATCTTCCTGATAGTTGAGAAATATTGGTGGTAACTCTCAACAATTCGGCTCTAAGAGGCAAACTTACCATGCCTATGGTAAAAGATGCCTTGTCAAATGAGGAGGCCAGAAGAAAAGACATGGGCACAGATCAGACACAAGCCCTTGTCACGGAGAATCGAGGAAGACAACAAGATAAAAATCGAGGTAGAGAGAGAGGTAGAAGGAAAAGTAGAGGTAAATCCACAGACGGAAGAAAACCTACTTACAAGTGCTACCATTGTGGCATAGAAGGCCACTTAAAGAAGAATTGCCGAAAGCTGTAACAAGAGCAGAGTCAAGGCAATTCTCAGCCGAAGAACAACGATGTGGAGACACTAGTAGTTGCCTCAGGAGATGTAGTTATTTGATCCATCCAAGAAGCATGCCTTCACACCTCAAATCAAGATGTTGAGTGAGTGGTAGATACTGTAGAATCCTACCTAATCACCTCTCATATGGATTTCTTCATAACATACAAAGTAGAAGACTTTGAAGCAGCGAAGATGAGAAATACTAGTTCCTCTCAGATAGTGGGAATTGGTGATATTCAGATACAGACAAATACAGAGTATATAATTACCCTGAAGGAGGTGAGATATGTTCCATAACTTTTTATGTTTGTGTTAACAATGTAGGGGTTTTTAGGGGCTAAATCCGGTAACGCAGCGGAAACAGTGGAAAATCAAATTTTCCAATTTCAAAACTGTTTCTCGGATTAATTAAATAAACATATTTATTTAACTAACCAATAATCAAATTATGAAATAAAATTCAATAAATCAAATTTAAGTGAATTTACCGAATTGCCCTTACACTTGGTATTTTGTTCATTTTAGTCTGAAATTGTTCAAATCAATTTTGGATGATTCTAAATCATTTCTAAGATGAACTTAACATGTTCAAAACATCAAAACACAAAAAGCAACAAAATCCCCAAATTTTGCTCACTTGGCCGAGAGCCTCCAAGGGGGGGGGGGGGTTGTGCATTTTTCAATTCCATGCTTCAAAACACATCAAGATGTAATCCAATCAACATGAAACTTTATATGCATCATATACACATCCTTATACACAACATAAATGAAAAGCCCCAAATTTGGATAAGGTCTTAAACCCTAATTTTTCAATTTCTTCAAATTGGACAAATTAGACCAAATTGGTTAAATCAATTACTTCAATCATCATTCTTCCATCCAATTAAAGTCTCAACACAATGAAACAACTTAAGATCAAATCTAGGTCATTTAAGAGTGGGTCAACAACTCTAGATTAGCAACAAAGTTTCCAAAACCATAAAAGAATACTTATAACTACATGCTCAACACTTTCATCGAAGTTCCATTCACCAAAAACACAAAGAATAAAGAAAATAATAACTTAAGAACATCACAAGATGTGGCCTAGATCCTAAGGAATATTTTCCTTTCTAATAGTAAGTTGAGAAAACTTACTAAATCCAAGCTTTTTCTTTGGTTTTCCCTTTTCTTCTTCTCTAGCTTCTCTTGTTTCTTTTAATGGAGTTTTTGTAAAAGTGTATTAGGTTATTAAAGTGAAATGAAATGAAAACAATATATACTTGTTACACAATATGCCTTGGCCGAATTTGTCAAAGACAAATACAAGAATATTAATTTCATTTTCATTTCAAATAAATTTGATCAACTTGATTTAAATATCTAATAACACTTTATAGATATTTTAATTAAGTCAACAAAGGCAACTAAATCATTTAATCCAAATATCCAAATGTTAAGATATTTATATTTTAATTAATTTAATCATTTAACAATTAAATAAATAATTAATTAATTAAATACAAATATATTAAATATATATATAATATTTACATTAAATATCAAATATATATATTCATTTAGGATATTAGTCAAATATCTCAATTTGACTATTAATTAATGTGTATTTAAATTAATCAAGTATTAAATCTAAATACACAATAATTAAGGAAATGACTATCGGGTCCCTTTAACATGTATTTTGCGTTTAACCTTTAAACGACTTTATAAATAATCAATATTATTTATGAATGTTGCTCTAATGCTCTACGAGTATGTTTCATTATTGAGACTCTCTAGATTCAGGCATATCCGTCACGAAATCCAATTTCTTGTCCATAATTTATCCACCTGTAAATTATGACGATCACAGATAAACTTGCTGAATCATACAGGTCGAGGTCATGGAAAATGTATAATTCCTCCGTCACAGGTATCCGGATAAATCCCAGAGATATAGATGTAAACGTCAAATCTCTATGGGGATTATCCAGTCGACTATTCTTTTAGCAATCTCTAAAAGAATGTTTAGAACTAGCTTCTAAACTTTACAACGGGCCATGGTTTTATCTGATTGCTAATCATATGGACTACTTATGCTCTGGTACACAGAACTGACGGATCCTATCTTGATACACATAGGACACCATGAGGATCTATCTACACCCAACGAACAGGCGGAGGTCTGATCTAAATAGATCGGTGACGTGACTGCCATCTAAGTGTAGAAGATGTCTCATGTGCCCACAATGGCATCTCAAGTCTAAGAATCACAAGTGCTACTCAACCCGAGAAGATTCTTATTGACGTTGGTGTACCATCCATTAAGAATCTTCGGTGAGTCGTTCAGTGTTTATCCGCTATAAACACCCACACGTCTATACTAGTCTCCAAGACTAATGGTTCATTGAGAAACCATTGGAATCATATATTCCAGTATACGACATGTATCGGTCTCAACGGGTTTACTTTACTGACCAAGTAGTGTAAACCTTGACCAGGAACTGTCTGAGAATGACAACATCATGATACTACTCAATGTCAGTTGCGACGCTTTTGCAACAGTACCATGACTAATCATTCTAAGGTCATTACGGCTTTACCATATAAAAAGATACATTATATTATAGAAACTGCATATATTATTCATAATAATAATGTTTTACAGAAGTATTCAAAAGAAATACAACCGGGAATTGGCGCTCTGAGCACCAACCCCAACAAAATCTCCCAATTGCTCTAGTGCCAATATCGATTGTATCTAATACACATCGACTCCACATGTTTATCAAACAGCTTCGGAGGTATGACCTTCGTCAGCGGGTCGGCTACATTATCTTCACTCGGTACCTTGCACACGACAATATCCCCTCGCGACACAATCTCTCGAATGATGTGGTACTTACGTTCCACATGCTTCGACTTCTGATGCGCCCTCGGTTCTTTTGCTTGCGCAATGGCTCCAGTATTATCACAGTATAACGGAATCGCATTCTCGATACTTGGGACAACTCCCAATTCTGTGATAAAGTTTTTTATCCACACAGCCTCTTTTGCAGCTTCAGTGGCTGCAATATATTCTGCCTCAGTGGTGGAATCTGCTATCGATCCCTGTTTGGAACTCTTCCAACAAACTGCACCTCCGTTAAGGGTAAATACGAATCCAGATGTAGACTTTCTATCATCGGGATCCGATTGGAAATCAGAATCCGTATACCCGTTAACTTGCAGTTCGTTTCCTCCATAAATTATTAACTTATCCTTAGTACCTTTAAGATACTTAAGGATATGTTTAATGGTCATCCAATGGTCATTACCTGGATTGGACTGATACCGACTAGTTACGCTAACAGCGAAACTGATATCAGGCCTCGTACATAACATGACATACATTATGCTACCCAAACACGAAGCATAAGGTTGGTTAGACATTCTAACATTCTCATCTTCTGTTTGTGGACACATCTTCTTTGAAAGATGAATCCCATTTCTGAACGGTATGTTTGATGTCTTACAGTTACCAAAACTATACCGTTCCAAGATCTTATCTATGTACGTTGATTGGGATAATCCAATCAGCCTCATTTGTTTATCTCTATAGAGTTTTATCCCTAAAACATAGGAAGCTTCTCCCAGGTCCTTCATGGAGAAATTCTTACAGATGTATGATTTGACGCTTTGTAACATACCTAAATCATTCCCAATGGTTAGGATGTCATCAACATATAAGACTAAAAATACGACCATGCTCCCACTGGCCTTCTGATACACACAGGATTCTTTCGAATTCTTGAGAAAACCAGACGATCTAATAATCTCGTCGAATCGAGAATTCCAACTTCGTGAAGATTGTTTAAGTCCATAAATGAAATTCTTAAGCTTACATACCATGCCCGAGTTTTCGCTGGACGCAAAACCTTCCGGCTGTTCCATATAGATTTCTTCATCAAGAAATCCATTTAGAAAAGCCGTTTTGACATCCATTTGCCAAATCTCGTAGTCATGATACACATCTATAGAAAGCAAAATCCGAATAGACTTAAACATTATTACCGGCGAAAAAGTTTCATCGTAGTCGACGCCAGGTCGCTGCGTGTAACCTTTTGCTAGGGGTGTTCATAGGGTCGGGTCAACCCGCGACCCGACCCGACCCGACGTGACCCGACCCGACCCGCGCGGGTTCAACAAAAAAATTTGCAAAATTTCGACCCGACCCGAATTTCGGATCGGGTCACGGGTTTAGGTCAAAAAATTCGGGTCTGACCCGACCCGACATAATTGTAATATATATTTGTAATGATACAAGTTTAACTAGAAATATTGTGGATGGAATGGCAAAGTAATTGCCTGGTCATTAATGAGGCCCAAGTTCGAACCTTAGCATGCCCAGATTTTCAAATTTTGTTTAATTTTTTTAAAAATAAAAAATGCTGATGAGGGGATTCGAACCTAAGATTAAGGGGTTATAAACCAATGCGTTTGCCAGTGCAGCTACACGCGATTCTTGTAAAATTTGTATCAATAAAATATATATATTATATTTAAAATATACTATGTTGACCCAACCCGACCCGAGGTTTTTTTACCCGACCCGTTACAACCCGACCCGCGCGGGTCAGCTTCTTAAAATTCGGGTTTTGGGTCAAATGACCCGAACGACCCGACCCGATCGGGTCCGAAAAAAAATCGAAAAACCCGACCCGACCCGACCCGTGAACACCCCTACCTTTTGCTACCAGTCGGGCCTTGTAAGTTTCAACCTTACCGTCAGGCCCGCGCTTCCTCTTGTAAACCCATTTACAATCGATAGGAACAATTCCTTCGGGAAGCGGAACCAAGTCCCAAACTTGATTCTCATGCATTGAGTCTATCTCGGATTTCATGGCACTTTGCCATTTCACAGAGTCGATGTCTAACATCGATTCTCTATATGTGAAAGGATCTGTCTCTTCAACTAAGAGAACATCCGGACTCTTTTCTTGTATCAAATACAAGCGTTCAGGAGGTCTAGATATCCTTTCCGACCTACAGAGTGTGTGTGTTGAAGGTCCTTCATCTACTTGAACTTCAGGTTCCTCCGTTGGTTCGTTGTTTTCAGGTTGGACTTCATCAAGCTCAACTTGTCTATGATTACCACATTCTGACAAAAATTCTACTTCTAGAAATTTTGCGAAGCGAGCTACGAACACATTTCGATGCTCGGTATCATAGAACAGATATCCCATCGTATTCGAAAGATATCCAACAAACCTAAACTTTTGCCCTCGAGGCGAAAGCTTATCTGGCTGAGTCACCCTGACATAGGTAGGACAACCTCAAACATTAATATAATTAAGATTTGGTTTCCTACCGAACCATGAAACCATATCTGATACGGAGTCATATGAACAGCTTTTGAAGGAATTTTATTCAAAAGATGTGCAGCTGTTAAGAGAGAGTAGCCCCATAAATAATAGGGCAAATCTGTGAAACTCAACATTGATCGGACCATATCCAATAAAGTCCAATTTCTCCTCTCAGACACTTCATTGTGCTGTGGAGTACCTGGAGGAGTATATTGAGCGAGAATCTCATTCTCCTTCATATAATCCATGAACTCACCACTCATATACTCGCCGCCTCGATCAGATCGAAGACATTTAATATATTTACCAGTTTATTTTTCTACTTCATTTCGGAACTCTTTGAACTTTTCAAAGGTTTCCGATTTATGTCGCATCAAATAGACATAACCGTACCGTGACAAATCATCGGTAAAGGTAACGAAGTACGAATAACCACTGTGAGCAGTCTGACTTAGTGGACCACATACATCAGAATGTATGAGTTCCAGTAAGTTAGTGGCGCGGTGTCCAACACCAGAAAATGGGGCTTTGGTCATCTTACCCTGAATACAGAATTCATAAGTTGGATAGGATTCAATGGTAAGATCTGGTATCAAACCATTTCTAACCAATTGGGTAAGGCGTTTAATGCCAATGTGACCAAGCCGCATATGCCAAAGTTCAGTATCTTTAATTACAGGTAAACTACGTTTATTAACTCCAGTATTTAAAATATCTTTTGAAGTTTGCAATATATAATGACCATGCTGGTTTGGACAACTAAGGATCTGAATATTATTTCTATCATATAAATATAAAGAACTGTTCTTAATATTAATACAAAAGCCTTATGTATCCAATACAAAAAGTGATATAATATTAGCTACATATCCTGGTACAAAATGACATTAATTTAACAAAAGTGTCCCATTCGGCAATGAGATCTCACATACTCTCACTGCAACTGCATTCAAAGAGTCTCCACTCTCGAATCGCAACTGCATCACTCCGGGCTCCAGCCTCCTACTTTCCTTCAGCACCTGCAACGAATTGCAAATATGAATGGGGCAAGCAGAATCTAAAATCCAGTTGGATGTAACGGCTTCACAAGCCAAAGATAAATCAATAACTGGAAAAATAAATGTACCTGATGTAGATGCTCTATCTCTCCTCAGCTGGGCGATGTAATCAGGACAGTTCCTTTTCCAATGCCCGACTTTGCCGCAGTGGTGGCATTTATCTTCAGAAGCCCTCTTGGTCTTAGCAATCTTTGCCTGTTGTTGAGGACCAAAAGTCTTATTCTTCTTCCCTTTCTTCTTCTTTCCCTTTGACCATGTCTGGGAAGAATCAGAGAGAGAAATAGATCTCAGAGGGCGAGTCAGTACTCCCTTCTTAAGGTCCTCTTCTGCCGTGAACAACATCCTATGTAGCTCTTGGTAGGTACAGACAGTCTCGTTCATGTTGAAGTACATCACGAACTGGCGATATGAAGCTGGAAGTGAACCAAGAATGACATTCCTACCGATAATGTCATTCAAGATGAGATTATGTTGCCTCAATTGATCGATCAAATCGATCATCTGAAGAACATGTGGGCTAACATCTTGCCCCTCATCCAGACGCGCATGGAACAGTTCCATTGCAACTTTGTGAACAATCACTTGTTCTTGGTTCTCAAACGATTGTCTCAATTGCGTCATCATACTATACGAATCTAGCATACCATAGTATTGTTTCTTGAGTTTCAGAGACATTGAACTAAGGATGTACGATTTAACCCTTAAATCATCATCCTTCCAAGTTTCAAAAACTTGGCGTTCCTCCTCCATAGCGTCCGCACCCACAGCAAGGGGCAACAGACCCTCAAGAACATATCCCAGCTTTTCGGAATCGAGGACAATCCTCAAATCCAATTCCCAGTCAGGGAAGTTCTCAGCGCCTTTAAGTTTGTTCGCATCAAGCATATGCGCAAACTGATTTGTGGATTGTGCCGCCATCGCAAATCTATCATGTAGATCACGAAAAACGGTTAGCAGAAATTAAGCAGTTTCTTATAATATCAAAAGCATAAACTAGATCATGGATTTTTAATCTAAAAATGCCCCTCCCACTAAATCATGTAATACTGTAATCCCCAAACATAATACAAAGATTTAATAATTAAATTAAATAAAAATAGTAAAAAGTGGATCCCGTGAATATATTTCAGCTCACAACAGAGGCACGGTCTCGCCTACGTATATTCATCAGGTAGACAACTCATTTGTCAATCATTCATTAATGACTCCTGGGTTCCCGGTCCTGGTTGTTTCTCGTTGTCGCTGCGAAGGCAGGCCCACAAGGAAACGTACCAAGGTTAAACTCGTCAATGATAAACTCAAGTTACTTACGTAATCCTGACAGCTAGGGCACGTTCAGAATTCCGCTTTCGCTTGAATTTATCTAGAATCTGATATACATCCGGTATAAATAAATCTCTATCGGCTACACCCTCACAGCAGAGGCACGGTCTCAGATGTAGTCACGGAGAAATATTTATAAACCGTATTGACAAGACGGATCACATAACATGCATCAAATACATAATTACATTAAACCTTATTAATTAGAGATTTTCCGCTAAGTGTCATACACCCTAAATCTAATCAAATTAGATTATAATAAGCATGCATAAAGTCAAGAAAACATGATTAAAAATTGATTTAATAAAGGCTAATAATTTTAGGGGGCCTAGAATCAAACTCGCT
The DNA here is from genome assembly GCA_019454045.1 of Zanthoxylum bungeanum. Taxonomy (NCBI): domain Eukaryota; kingdom Viridiplantae; phylum Streptophyta; class Magnoliopsida; order Sapindales; family Rutaceae; genus Zanthoxylum; species Zanthoxylum bungeanum. Next base: position 1,013 of record SKCR01039188.1, on the reverse strand, counting down.
CTGATACTATTTTATAGGGGTTTTTAGGGGCTAAATCCGGTAGCGCAGCGGAAACGGTGGAAAATCAAATTTTCCGATTTCAAAACTTTTTCTCGGATTAATTAAATAAACATATTTATTTAATTACCCAATAATCAAATTATGAAATAAAATTCAATAAATCAAATTTAAGTGGATTTACCGAATTGCCCTTACACTTGATATTTTGTTCATTTTAGTTCGAAATTGTTCAAATCAATTTTGGATGATTCTAAATCATTTCTAAGATGAACTTAACATGTTCAAAACATCAAAACACAAAAAGCAACAAAATCCCCAAATTTTGCTCACTTGGCCGAGAGCCTCCAAGGGGGGGGGGGGGGGGGGGTTGTGCATTTTTCAATTCCATGCTTCAAAACACATCAAGATGTAATCCAATCAACATGAAACTTTATATGCATCATATACACATCCTTATACACAATATAAATGAAAAGCCCCAAATTTGGATAAGGTCTTAAACCCTAATTTTACAAATTCTTCAAATTGGACAAATTAGACCAATTGGTTAAATCAATTACTTCAATCATCATTCTTCGATCCAATTAAAGTCTCAACACAATGAAACAACTTAAGATCAAATCTAGGTCATTTAAGAGTGGGTCAACAACTCTAGATTAGCAACAAAGTTTCCAAAACAATAAAAGAATACTTATAACTACACTAGTCACAAGCTTCCATCATCATACATGCTCAACACTTTCATCAAAGTTCCATTCACCAAAAACACAAAGAATAAAGAAAATAATAACTTAAGAACATCACAAGATGTGGCCTAGATCCTAAGGAATATTTTCCTTTCTAATAGTGAGTTGAGAAAACTTACTAAATCCAAGTTTTTTCTTTGGTTTTCCCTTTTCTTCTTCTCTAGCTTCTCTTGTTTCTTTTAATGGAGTTTTTGTAAAAGTGTATTAGGTTATTAAAGTGAAATGAAATGAAAACAATATATACTTGTTACACAATATGCCTTGGCC
>SKCR01039187.1:0-61353 GCA_019454045.1 Zanthoxylum bungeanum | reverse complement strand
GTGAAGTGTGTTGTGCACAGACACCCGAAATGTCAACAAAGGTTATCAATAAGCCAGAACTGTGCAGAGATATAGCCGGGATAGCTGCGAGATGACAATTAATTTTTTTGTTGCAGCTGGAGGGGGAGAATTGTTGATTCCTGCTGCAATGCATGCATGTGACATGTATAAGAACCCCCCCCCCCCCCCCATACAACTTTCGGTGGAGGATTTTCTTCTTTGAAATTGTGGTGCAAGTTTCCAAATTATCTTTAGGTGATTTTATTGTTTTGTTGACTTTTGAGTCATGTTTTTCATATATATATAGAGATCATTTGAAAGCTCAAATCATCCCAACAAGAAGCTCCAAGTAAGAGAGCTTATAAAGACTAGTTAGTGTGTTAGGTTTTTTGTACAAGTTTTATAATACTTGTAAATTCTATTCAAGTAATAATAAAATTCGGGTTTTCCTCAATCACAACACGAACACCAACTCTAACATGTTTCACTTTCTTTGGTTTTTTTAAGGATATTTTAATTATATTTATCTTAAAGGCACGCATCGAACTCTAATAAGCCTAACCGAATTTACAGTTCTCATTTATTAACAATGATTTCACCATCAAATCAGCTCTTACACATTTGTAACCTACCTGCAGAGATCCAGGACTATCAGTAAACTGTAGAATTCAACTTGCGGTTTGCTATTCAAACTTCAGTCTCCAAGTTTTATTTCGCTGTTGACGACAATGATAAGAGCACTAAAATTTTGGTAAAAGGAAACTCTCTACAACAAAATTTAGAGTGTTGTGACGATGACTTCCTAAAATTCATTGGCAATATTGCATTTTGAATCCAGAGATTAGTTGCTGTATCATTATTTTTTTTAGGCTATTCTTTTTACTTCTCACCTTAACTCGTGTCTTCACATATTTTAAGCATTGCCACATAGCAAGAGATAAATGAGAATGCAATAATATATTTAGTTTCTTGACTATGCCATTAATTAATCACGGAGGAATTGATGATAACAACTCTCAAGTACAAGATTGGATGTGTAGAGAGAAATTATTAAGATCTGGAAAACAATGATTATATTTTTAGTGGATCAACATTAGATAGGTGTCAAAAGTAATTGAGTTTATTTTATTATATAAAGTTTAGTAAGTTTAACTGTACTTCCTCTGCTTAAGATCGAAAAGGATGGTTTGACGGCATGATTTTCAACAATTCAAATATATATATATATATATATTTAACCGTTAATATTGTTGAACGGTAAAATTTATTGTTGGAAAAATAAAATGATAAATTGTTATTTGATGACATAATTTTGAGGGGATATTACTTTATAAAAATTAGAGGTCATTTGTGATTTAAATTTTTTTTGCGTGAGTACTTCAAAATCATATCATGTATTTATATGCTCAAAAAATTTTCGGGTGAATGAGAAATTATTACTCACGTAGATAAAAAATTAAAAGGGAAAATTAATTATACAATATAGGAAATGAAACCAAGGATAAAAAGATTTATATATAACTATTCAAGTGTAATTTGGCATAGCGAGGCTTTCTTTAGGCCATCCATTTCAATTTGTAGCATCACATCGATAATGCCTTCATGCTCCAATATGCCTGTCAATGATCCAACCTACATAAAGAATACGATCTTCTGCTATGAAGCCTCCCCAACACACATAGATGCATTGATCAGTTCCTTAAAACTATGATTATCTTAAAAAAGACTTTAAAATATATTTTCCTGTTAAAGCAAACACCTTCCCAACTTCACAAGTGAGATAACTTCTTCATCCCTGATGAACCGAAATGGATGCACCCACTTCTGGTTGAAAGCTTGATAACACATAACATCCTCATTTGATAATGATAATAATGAAAATGACAGAGCAGTAAATTTTGTTTTAATTTAAGTAATTACATCAATCTTTGTTTTAAATTTTTTTGTATAGGAAAACTCTGAATGCAAATCATCACTTCAGTAGAAGCAGCTAATGATGGATTGACTCAAGAACAAGAGCTGACATAGCAGAGACTTGCAATATACAAAAATATGCAATACGTAGATATATATCACAAGCAATGTTTTGTTACAGACACGAATGTCCATAAGGAACTCGGACACTCCCAAGTGTTAATACTTGGATGGACCAGCTACCTTAATTTTTTCTGCTTATTTTATTGATTGTTCTGAGCTCAAGCTTAGAACGTTAACAACTAATATGACTACTAAACTGATAATAACAGTAAGATGTTTTGCACATTTTATTTTCTGATGGCAAGATAACTGACCGGCAATAGGACAAGAGGCACTTTTTTAGAGACTGTGAGACTCTGACCAGCTGTCTCCTCCATATTCAAATCTTCCTTCGCCATTCCGTTGGGCAATTTCCAATCAAAACAGTATAAGAGATTTGCAAGTGCAATCTCCGATGTTATTAATCCCATATTCATCGCTGGACAACTTCTTCTTCCAGATCCAAATGGTAACAACTCAAAATGTTGTCCTTTAAGATCAATGGAGTTATCAGCAAACCTTTCAGGGCAGAATTCTTCAGGATTCTTCCAGTAGTTTGGATCTCTTCCAATTGCCCAAGTATTAACTTGGATCAAGGTTTTCGGACAAATGTCATAACCGTTCACTTTGAAATGGGACATGGTTTCTCTTGTAACTAACAATGGGGCAGGCGGGTGCAATCTCAGAGTTTCTTTGATTATCATCTTGAGGTATTGAAGTTGATCAATATCAGCTTCGACAACTCTTCCTTTCTTCCCAATACATTTTCTAATTTCAGATTGTGCTTTGTTCAACAATTCTGGTTTCTTAGAAAGCTCTGCCATTGCCCAAATCACAGTAATTGCGCTGGTGTCCACTCCACCCAAAAACATATTCTGTCACCGAAAGCAAGCATAGAAAACAGAGAAGAGAAAAAACCTAATTAGTTTCCACAATATTTGTTAGCGAACATGTGGATAAAGACATTAGTTCATAGCTTGAATGATGATGCATCTATGTGGTGTGGTCACAAAATTATTGTTGGCTATACTTACCAAGAGTATTGCTTTGATATGGTTTTTTGTGAACCAAGCTTCACTCGTGGATTCAGATTGATCCCTCTCTACTTTCAGCATCGTATCGATAAAGTCATCTTGTTCTGGTTTTGTTCTCTCAGGATTAAGATGATCATCGATTATTTCTTGGAAGAGAGTATCCATTCTATGGAAAACTCTCTCGAGCTTTGCGTGATAACCACTGAGCCTGTCGAAGATCCAACCCACGTAGGGGACGCATTCGCCTGCTGTGAAGCCTCCGACAAAAGTCTCAACTGCATGAACCACTTCTTGAAATTCATGATCATCAAAATTACTTCCCCGAAATCCCTTCCCAAAAGCCATCCTAAAAGTTATACTTCCAGTTAGAGCAAACATCTTCTCCGAAATGTCAACAGGAGTTGCAAAGGATGATGATTCAGAGATTGAATTCATAAGCAAAGCGACTTCCTCTTCCCTGATAAATCCAAATGACTGCACCCTCTTTAAACTAAAAAGCTCAAGAACACTTATTTTTCGCATCTCTCTCCAGTATTCACTATATGGTGAAAAACCTAAATCCAAGAAGTTGTAAGTAAACTTGGCAGCTCCAGTTAACTGCGGCCTGCTACAACAGTTAAGGTCATGAACCTTTAATACAACTCTCGCCGCCTCAGCAGAGGAGATTATAACGAGGGGTATACGGCCGAGTTTAACGAGCATGACTGGGCCGTATTTTTTGGAGAGTTGCCAAAAGGATTGATGAGGCAACGCCCCAAGTTGGAGAAAATTACCTAGTACTGGAAGCTTAGGAGGGCCTGGTGGAAGCTGCTGCGTGTTTTGGCTTTTCTTCTTCTTCAGAATTAGCAGTAGAGGAAGGATCAGGAGAAGAGTGAGCCACATGGGTATTGTGTAAACACCCATCTGAGGATTAAATTTTTAACTTGTATATTGCTTGAGCTTAATTTTTCATCTTTGAATCAGCTGCCTGAAGCTTAGGAGGGCCTGGTGGAAGCTGCTGCGTGTTTTGGCTTATCTTCTTTTTCAGAATTAGCGGTAGAGGAGGGATCAGGAGAATAGTGAGCCACATGTCCGTGTTTTGGCTTAATTAACGGACTTAAATATGAGTCACAAATAAGTCCGTTAATAAGTTTTTATATTTAATAATTATAGATCATATAGGGTGAATTTAATCATAAGTCTATAGCATTATATCTTTTGATTTATATTGCGATATTTGATATATATAAATTATGCTTAAGTTTTAATACTTGTAAGTGCACGAATTGGAAGATAGTAGAGCGAATGCAAGCATGAATGCCGAATCCACAAGAATTGAATAACTCTAAATTTCTATCTAAATTAAACTACAACTTGTACATAATTAAAAGATTTTTCTAACGGAAAGAAAATAGACTGAAAAAATGAAAAGTAAAATAAAATGTAATTTAGAGAACGATGCAATAAAATTGAAATTAAGAGAGCAAAATATTATGGTATATGACCTCTGTACCGGCGAAAATTGAACTAAGGGCATTTCCGACATTTCACTTCAGGTCTTAAGTTAAATACAGCCCAAAACCCCAACCAAACAGGAACCATACAAGACTTGGGCCAAGGCTTGGCCCAATCACCTTATCAGGCCCTTATTTAAAGAAAGATCAACCTCTTGATTTGCCAGCTGCCTAACCAAAGAGAAACGCATCCTACGTGAAATAAATGGCTGAACCGTTACAAGCACCCAAAACGTATATCAATTAATAAATTTATAAGTCCAATCTTTGATAGCCTATAAAAGGAACCATAATCCAGAAGAGAAGCAGACTCAATCATCACAACTCTCTCAGCTTACAGATATTCTCTCCAGTACTCACAGCTTAATAATATCCTCTCCAGAGCTCTCAGAACCCCTTACCTATCGCTCCCACGATAGCTCACGGGGATCAAGGTAACCTCTGACCTTGCTCCTCCTTCTACGGCATTTACATCTCATTTCTACCACTGACTTAGGCGTCGAAGTGCCTACAGCATCCACCACACCGGTGGGTAGACTCTTCACACTCACTCTACTTTTTGTTTTGCAGGATCGCTAGTGCCCTCAACCAATAAATTCTCGATTGTGGACTTCGGCCAAAAACCAGCGTCTACAATTTGGCGCCCACCGTGGGGCCTTAGTGATTTATTGCAAGCAAATACCCCTCAGTCTAAGATCTTTACAAACATAATTATCCGACGTTTCAAGCAACAAACAAACACCAGATCCCGTGGTGGCATAATTGGCCGCTCAACAAGAACGGTTACGGTTATTGGAAGAGGAAAATCGGGCTATGCAAAGCTCCAATACTAATCTCCAGAAGTAATGGAGCATAATTCTTCGACCTCCCAAAGGCGTCGTGCTACGGGTCACCCCAACAATCCTATCATCTAATCCAATCTCTTAGGAGCATTCAACAATATGGCAATTGAAAATCTACCAACAAGCGACCGTCCACTTAATCACCAAAAGAGCCATCATATTTCTCCAGCCGACCGATCACAATAAGTCACCTCCTCCATGTGAAAGGAAATACAGGAGTTCAAATGAGCAATTCTCTCCAATCTATCTGGAGTCAGACTACAAATAAAGAAAGCTGAGCCGAGATAACATCGAACATTCATTTCCTATAAATCATCAGCTCCCAATGATGTGGAAGGATAGCCATATTCTCCATACAACATGGATAAATTGCTATCAACTCTGAAGTACATATAAAGACTGTCATCTTCTCCAGACAATGTAGGAAAATGATTGTCTCCTCCAGACTACGTAGAGGGGCCATCATCAACCTCTCACTACATATGAAGATTGTCATATTCTCCAGACGATATGAATGGTATGTCATAAGCTCCAGATGACACATATGAATTATCATTTCCTCCAGATGACATATGATCGTCATCTCCTCCAGAAGACATAAGAGAATAGTCATATTATTCTCCATAAGATATATATGGATTACCAAAAACTCCAAACTACATGAAAGGATCGTCATATTACTAAGACGACATTGATAGAATGTCATCTACTCTATATTGTATGGAAGGATCGTCATCACTCAGACGACATGTGAGGATTGTCATCTCCTCCATACGACATGGAAGGACCGTCATCTTCTCCAGACTACATTGAAGGATTATCGTCTCCTTCTTAAGACATGGAAGGATTGTCATCTCTTCCAGAGAACATGAAAGGTTTGTCATCTTCTCCAGCCGACATGAAATGATTGTTACCTATTCTCTATATGAAATATATGAATTACCATTAGCTTCAGACTACGTAGGAAATCCTTCATCATATATGGTAGAATGAATAATTTCATAGGCCTTAATCAGGTCCAGTCGACCTCTATCAGGTCTTGTAGAATGAGGAGTGGAGAACCTCTTGGACCTCCATCAGGTCCATTCGATCGACCTCTATCAGGTTCGAGCGACCGACCTCCATCAGGTCAGCTGGGGTGTAGACTGTAGCCTCTTAAAGACTTTATGCGTCTTGTAGAATGAAACCCTCGTGAACCTTCATCAGATTCATTCGACCATAGTGTCTTAAGACTTTTATCAGGCTTTGTAGAATGAGGAGTGGGGACCCTGTTGGACCTTCATCAGGTCCATTCGACCGTACTCATGAACCTTCATTAGGTCTAGACCTTCATAAAGGTCTTGTAGAGTGGCGAATCTCATAGACCTTTATCATGTCTAACGAAGTGAGTGAATTCCCTAATGGATCTTTATCCGGTTCATTCGACTGTAGTCTCATGGATCAGGCCCGGTCAACTGTAGACTCTCATATACCTTCATATGGTATGGTGGAGTGAAGGCTTTCTTGGACCTTCATCAGGTCCAGTCGACTGTAGACTCTTATGTACCTTCATAAGGTATAGTGGCACGCTGCCTGAGACAATTGATACCCTACACTTGAAAGCAAATAAGAAGGAAACATGTGACCAAATTTTACATGTGCAAGCCCAAAACGACAATTTAAAAAAAAAAAGGCTTTAAAATGAAAACCCAAAAGAAACAAAAATGAGCCAAAACTTAGCCCATTCAACTAAAAGCCCAGCGAGCACAAATAAACAACCCCTTCATGCGAATCACGTAAAAGCCCATGGAGAGACATAAAAGGTGGCCATGCAGAGGGTTATAATAAGTCATCATGGTTCCAGGCATATATGACGCATGTTGGTATCTTCGTGTCCGAATCGACAGACACACTGCAAGAAATTAATGGCCCACTCACCAAATCACCATGTGCATGCTGCAAGATCCATGCGTACTGCAGAAAAATTGCACGAGGAAGCTGACCAACAAGCCAGCCCAAATACGCAAAGATAAGCCCACGAAGATGCTACATAGCTCACGCACACAAGCCCATGCTCCACATGTTAAAAGCCTATTGTGGGATGTTGCAGTCGATAATGGGGCACACGTTGAGTAGCATGAAAATGCGCAACCACGCAAGGAACAAGCCAGGCCCCACACGCCAAAGGCACACTGACACCACGTGAAGAAAGATGCCTACGTGAATAAGCAGCTTGGGGTCTCGCGCCTGTCAGCTGGACCACTCGCCCATGACCATACTTTCCCAGCCAGCCCATTCGATCAGCCTATGAGAGAAGACTTTGCACCCTAAAGATAAGCAAGCCACGTAGCCCATGCATGCCTCCAGCCAACTTGCATGTGTCCAGCCAACGTACGAGAATCCAGTAAAGCGAATATCCTCTAACCGACGTGCACGAATCCAGTAACGCATCTAAGTGTATGGCTTGCTTCTTTGAATGCAAGTGTATGACATTTTACGTGACTTTTTGGGCATCTTTCGTGGGCCAATTTTTGCAAACAATACATGGACTTTGATCCTGCAATGGACTTGGGCTACTTTGGTGAGTGTGGGAATAACAGTAAGGTGTTGCGTTTTTAGGTCTCGTAGACTCCTTTCGACTTTCATCAAGTCCAGTAGAATGAAGACAATTATGAACCTTCATCAGGTTTAATAAAGTGGATACCGGTTTAGAAGCTTTGTAACATCCAGTAGACTGGGGACAATTTGGAAGATAAAAGAATAGCCTTCCTCAAATATTAAAAATACCATTTTTCCTAGTCGACATGCTCTCCAGATGACAGCTCAAGACCTGGACCTTTATCTGGTCCAGACGACATGAAAACTCCACCTGGTTCCTCTTCAGGACCAGGAGGCTGGAGATTTTCATGACCTTCATCTGGTCCGATCGATGGGAACACTCCCCATTGGCTCATATCGAGCCCAACTCAAGACATTGACCTTCGTCTGGTCCAGATTACGTGAAAACTCTCCCTGGTTCCTCTTTAGGACCAATAGGCTGGAGATTGTCCTGACATTCATCTGGTCCAGTCGACGGGAAAATTCCCCATTGGCTCATGTCGAGCCCAACTCAAGACCTGGACCTTCGTCTGGTTCAGATTACATGAAAACTCCCCTTAGTTTCTCTTCAGGACCAGTAGGCTGGACATTGTCCTGATCTTCATCTGGTCTGGTCGATGGGAACACTCCCTAATGGCTCATATCAAGCCCAACTCAAGACCTGGACCTTCGTCTGGGCCAAATTACGTGAAAACTCCCACTGGTTCCTCTTTAGGACCAGTAGACTGGAGATTGTCCTGACCTTCATCCGGTCTAGTCAATGGGAACATTCTCCATCGGCTCATGTCGAGCCCAACTCAAGACCCGGACCTTCGTCTGGTCCAAATTACATGAAAACTCCCTCTGGTTCCTCTTTAGGACCAGTAGATTGTCCTGACCTTCATATGGTCCAGTCGACGAGAACATTCCCCATTGGCTCATGTCGAGCCCAACTCAAGACCCGGACCTTCATCTGGACAACGTGAAAACTCCATTCGGTTCCTCTTCAGGACCAGTAGGCTGGAGATTGTCCTAACATTCATCAGGTCCAGACAACATGAAGACTCCTCCTGGTTCCTCTTCAAGATCAGTAGGCTGGAGATTGTCTTGATCTTCATCTTGTCCGGTCGACGAGAATATTCCCCAGTTCACCATCGTGTCTGGTCGGATGAGGAACACCCCAAATATTTATTCCACTAACATAATATGACATTCGACAGGTCCAAACGACCTCGTCCACTCAACTGAGGATCATCACTGATGATTGGTTGGCTCAAAAACATGGTATGACTTTCGACGGGTCCAAACGACATCAATATTCAAATACGACTCTACCGACCCTAGACGACATACTCGCCGAAATACTCTCTAAGCCAAGACCTTCTTGACTTAGAGAGTACGGGACAAACTGTACGGGCTAAAATTAGGCTAAGGGCATTTCCGACATTTTACTTCAGGCCCTAAGTCAGATACTGCCCAAAACCTCAACCAAGCAGGAACCGAACAAGACTTAGGCCAAATCTTGGCCCAATCACCTTATCAGGCCTTTATTTGAAGAAAGATCAACCTTTTGATTTGCCAGCTGCCCAACCAAAGAGAAACGCATCCTACGTGAAATAAATGGTTGAACCGTTACAAGCACCCAAAACGTATATCAATTAATACATTTACGAGTCCAATCTTTGATAGCCTATAAAAGGAACCATAATCCAAAAGAGAAGCGGACTCAAGAATCACAACTCTCTCAGCATACAGATATTCTCTCCAGTACTCACATCTTAATAATATCCTCTCTAGAGCTCTTAGAAGCCCCTTACCTACCGCCCTCACGACAGCTCACGGGGATCAAGGTAACCTCTGACCATGCTCCTCCTTTTACGGCATTTACAGCTCATTTCCACCACTGACTTGGGCGTCGGAGTGCCTACGGCATCCACCACACCGATGGGTAGACTCTTCACACTCACTCTACTTCTTGTTTTGCAGGATCGCTATTGCCCCCAACCAACAAATTCTAGATTGTGGACCTCGGTCGAAAACCAACATCTACAACCTCACCGTCACTAATCCCTCTATCTTAATCCCAATTATGCCTCATGTGATGATCAATTTTCCTAAATTATTCCGTGCTTCTTATCCCTCTTAATCAATATCAAAAGTATTTATAAATGTAAAATTCCTTTGGTATCGGATAATGATTTTGGATTGCATATAAGTACACGTATCGCACAAGTAATTTTAGTAAAGATCAAACTCATAAGGACTTAATATTGATCCTATTGAATATTAAAATAAATTAATACTACTTCTAACTAGTTATGAGAATTAGTTTTGAGATTAAATTAGACTAAACTAATTTGAAAACTGAAATTATAACTTTTGAGAAAATTTCTGGCAGACAATAGATTACCCTCAGCCTATGACTATATGACTACATAATTGATTGAGCGAATACTTGAACTGATTACATGTTATGAACTAACATGAAAGACAAATATGTATTGTAAATTAAGTATGTGTAACCAATGACTAATATAACATAATCAAATTTAATTCTTTATTAACTAAAAGCATGTACATGTTTATGCACTCTCAATATTATTTAACTACATGACCGTCTACATACATGAATATCCAGGACTACCTAACGAGTGTAGTGTGTCATCCTCATCTTGAGACGATGTCCTCCTTGAAGTTGTAACTCATCACCAGGGTTAGGACTACAAAACTTGAGAGTGGGAGAGTGAGTCGTGGGAAAGACTCAGTGAGTGAATATTATAAAAATAAATAGATATAATCGTCTGATAAAAAAATCAAAACTAAAATGAATAGGCTCAAGTTCTGAAATCTGACAAGTATAACATCTTTTTCAAAAAAAAAAAAACAAACAAACAAACAAACAAACTAGCATAATAAAATTTCAATGTGAAAAAGGTTGGTATCTAGGGACGTTACGTCTCGAAATCCCTCTAAATACTGCTCAGTAAATCCCTAGTATCTTGAGGCGTTACTTGTCACCATCCCCCAAAATACTTTAGTTCCCCCTTGTCCCGAATCTATATCTACATATGTACACATTGTCATCTGGTTCAATCAATTCCATGTACACTGTTAATTCCATGTATAAGAATATACAAAACATACTCATCAAAACCATATTGAAAACATAACCGTAATTATGATTAAAATATATAAATATATAATTATCGAAATTTTACATAATAGTTTAACTATAATAACGATAATTAAAATGAGAAAATTTTAAAGTATAAAGATATTAAGGACGACTGAAAAGATAGGCGTTAACGGGCATAATGGACTTTATAAGAGATTGGGATAATATGAGGGGTTTATTAAGAAATCAAGAGTGCTGTATTCAGTAAGTGAAGTTACTAAATAAACCCCAAATTTTGCTAAGTAAACCCATGCCAAAATGAGGCCCAACACCATGCCAATTAATTTATCAAATTTGGCCCAACTTAGTAATTGAAAACTGAAATTATAACTTTTGAGAAAACTTATAACAGATAATAGATGACCCTCACCCCACTGACTATACATAACTGATTGACTGAATGCTTGAACTGATTACATGTTATGCAATAACATGCAGAATATGTACGTATTCTAAATTAAGTATGTGTAACCAATGACTAATATAACATAATCAAATATAATTCTTTATTAACTAAAAACATGACAAGTTTATTCACTCTCAATATTATTTAACTACATGATTGTCGATATACATGACTATCCAGGACTGCCTAATGAGTGTAGTGTGTCATCCTCATGTTCAGGTTATGTCCTCCTGTAAGCTGCTGTTAAAATATTTTATTATAAAATTAATTATGAGCTTCTATTAATTATGATATATGTTTTGATAAAGCGGTATGATTATTGGTTTTATAATAAAAACAGTGAAGCCTAATTTTCAGATCTAATAAAGTGGGGTGAACTCTATATTAATTGATGTGCGGATATTAGAGCGAGCTTTGAAGTTATTATGAGCTTTTGATGGATGAGCCCATTACACTCCATAAATTAGTGAGCTAAGGTCTCACCCCACTCTCATATAATAGTTTACTCAATAAACTTCCTTTAATTATTAAACTTTATGTCTCCCTCATGAATATTAATTATGATAAGTATAAGGATAAACTTATGCATAATTATCTCTCTTCATTTAATTAATCCTTGATTTGATGTAAAGTATAAAGTTAAGCTTTACATCAAATCTCATTTGCATTATTATATACATTATTAAGGATTTGATGTAAAACAATCAAGATTTTCTTAACATCAAATCTTACCTTAATCAAATGTATTATATAAGAAATCAAATGCAAAAGAGAGGTTAAGTGCTTCAAATTGCCGAGAGCAACAAATGTTGTGATTCACTGATCATTTGAGAGAGTTTTGAGGAAAAACCGAATCCTTTCTATTACTATCAAGAATAGAAATACAAGTTTACAAAACTTAAACAAAAACCTCACTCTACACTCTCTTTACAATTTACACACTTTTGGGGATGGTTTTTAACACTGGAAATTATCTGAATTTATAGGCAAATTGTGGCTACTGTTCACCCCTGATTTCAGCCACCATTCATGGCTTTTCTTTGTTTGCTTCACCAAGTTTTCAAACCCACTAAAAGTAGGTTTGTTCATTTCTCCATTAGTCTTCAAAGTTGGTGATGAAGCTTCTCATGTGTGGACAAGTTCTGGATGCAGCTGGATCTCACAAATCTCTCCCTCCAGCTGTATCTGGAGTAATTGTCATCTGATAGCTATCCCGGCTATGTCTCTACACAGTTCTAGCTTGTCCCGAGTAACCACATTTGTTAACATGTCAGCTGGATTCTCATATGTATGGATCTTCACTAGTTTCAGCAGTTGTTGATCCATCATCTCACGTATCCAATGATAGCGAATATCAATGTGTCTTATCCGGGAATGATACATTGAGTTTTTGCTCAAGTCCAGAGCACTCTGACTGTCACAATGTATCTTGTATTTTGTCTGCTTGATCCCTAGCTCTTGAAGAAAACGCTTTAGCCACAACATTTCTTTTCCTGCCTCAGCTATAACAATGTACTCAGCCTCTGTTGTGGATAATGCAATACACCTCTGCAATCTTGACTGTCATGACACAGCTCCCTGTAGGACACAGATGTTGGACGACGCTGTTCCGGGCTCGCGACCCGGTCGGGAGTACGGAGTAGCCCACGGAAGAACTAAACCGGAGAAATAACATGGAGTCGCCACCCGGTGTGAACCGGGAAAATGATTTAAGGTCGCACTCATCCCTCGCAAGGGAAGACCTCAAACCGTTGGGTTCGGAATTGTCCCTTACTTATGCCACTTGTAATGAAATGATTTGTGCAATAATTTAACCAAGCCTAAGCAACATATATTTCCAAGGATAATCTATTCCTAAATTCGCATGTATAATGTAACTCATCATAACGGCAAACATACGATATCACACAACAATCTCATGAACATGTTGAATCATCAAACACGAAAAATAAATAACAACCTAAACATAAACATACAGAAACACCTATTGCGAAAGGAGATAACAAGATCATGCATAGATGAATAACATACTAATGGCTAAATCATGCTTGAGGAACAAGTAACATCCTCACGACCTAATCATGCTTGAACACAATCTTGTGAATACATCAAATAGATGAATGCGGAAATATAAATGGATGATAACAGCAAAAGTGTCAAAAATGGAATGGCGTGGTTAATTAGATAATGCAAGTGAAATCACCCAAGAAGCAATCATGCATGAAATGTGATGAAAAAGACTCAGTTCAGTGTATGTGCGTTCGTGTAGCGTTCGTAAACGCGTTCGAACGGTAAAAACAAAGGTTCGCATTCGTGTAGCGTTTGAGAACGCGTTTGAACGGGACCAGACCTGATGCATGATAAAACAAAGAAAATACGTGCGCGTTCGAGTAGCGTTAGTAAACGCGTTCGAATGGTAAACAGAAGGTTCGTGTTCGTATAGCCTTCGAGAACGCGTTCGAATGAGACAAGACCTGATGAAACAAAATTCATGCGCGTTTGAGTAGCGTTCGTAAACGCGTTCGAACATGAAATAGAAGGTTCGCGTTCGTATGTCATTCGAGAACGAGTTCGAACGAGACAGGACCTGATGCATGATAAAACAAAGAAAACTCATGCGTGTTCGAGTAGCGTTCGCAAACGCGTTCGAACGGTAAACAGAAGGTTCGCGTTCGTGTAGTGTTTGAGAACGCGTTCGAACGAGACCAGACCTGATGCATGATAGACGATGCAACACATACATAGATAAGTAAATCCATAATGTAGGACCCCGTGTGCCCGATTGAACTCGTTCCCATTCAATCGGGTGTACCTCGTCCGGCTCGGCAAAATATCGTGGATAAGGTAGCCTTTAGGCATTTTCCCTCGAATAGAGGACCTTGAATCCACCCTAGTTAGCCCATGTGCACAAAAATGCAATGCATGCATAAATAAAGCAATGTTATGCAAAAGATAAATCACATAATAAAAGGCGCGGTAAAACATCGTGGTAAAGGTAGCCTTCAGGCATTTCCCTCGAATAGAGGACCTTTAATCCACCCTAGTTAGCCCATGCGCATTATGTTACCGTGCATATAAAATAAATGAGACAACAATGTGGACTTCTGTATATTCGATTAAACGTATCTCACATTCAATCAAACACACTTCGTCCGGCACGGCAAAGTATTGTCGTAAAGGTAGCCTGTTGGACTTTTCTCCCCTCAAATTGAGAACCTTTAGACTAACATACTAAGCCCATGCGCACTACATCCTCAATACATAAACAAGTAACGTGCAGAAAGTAAAGGGCGAAATATAAAATGCGGATAATAAACGATCAAGATAAAATGAAGTGAGATATGTGTTGTTTGCTCAAGTGGTACGTGGAGTTGTATCCCCCAAGTACAGACCGCACTACCGTCCATTCAGATTCGGCTATGGAATTTACGTCTGGGTTTCCATCCTATATACCACAAGAGACGACACATTTTCCCATCCACTCAAAGGCCACAACATGCATCCACAAACGACTCTCATGCGAAGAAAATAAATAAAACAATGAAAAGATGAATGAAAGTAAATAGGAAAAGTGCCCTCAGGTCTAACCTCTTAGGTTGTATCTCGAAAGTGCGTTACACGGCCGTCGGAAGGGTTGATGCTCCGCAACTCCTCCTGTTCACTGGTCCACTGCCCGTTCGCTGCTTTGCTGTTTTGAGCTGTCGTTTCCTCTATTTTTCTATTGTTTTACTGCTGTTTTTCGGTCACTGTTTTGCGGTTTTAGGCTACTATTTTTTGTGTATTTGGGCTGCTGTTTAGGTGTGATTTGGGCTGCTGTTTGGGTGTGATTTTCGGTGGTGTTATGGTGTGGTTTGGTGGCTGTTTCGGTGTGGTAAATGGGCTGAGTTTATGCGGAAATGGAGGGGGTCTTGAGGGATGAGTATTCGACTATTGCAGAGAGAAGAGAATTGGATTATTTGTTTGTTGTTTCTTGTGTTAGGCGTGAGATGCTAGGAGAGTTTTGGGTGCTAATGCTTTGCAGAATTTTCTGTCGTTTGTATGTATGTGCTAGGGGTTCTAAGGTGGATTTATGTTTCTTTTATAGGCAAAGGCTAGGGTTTCTAAGGTTTGAATATGAATGGATCAAGTAATTATGGGGGGGGATATTTTGATTAGTGTCTCATAAGGAAAGATCTTCTTAAGTTAGGGAGGAGATTGGTTTGTTGGGAAGGTCATATATTTAATTTGTTTATTTAGGTATGTGAATTATTTAGATTAGGATGTGATTTATTTAATTTAGGAAGGATATTATTTTAATTTGTGACATGTTTTAAATGTTTTAATTATTTTTGGGTGGGTTTTGGTGGGCTAATTGGGCTTGGGCGTGAGGCTAGCAACAAAAACAGAAGTACCGACACCGTTCGAACACCGATTCGAATGCTGCACGAAAGCCCGCAATCTGCTTGATGTTTGAACGTGTTCACGAACGCAGCACGAACGGAAACAGTGAACATGTGAATTGAATCCAATGACTTACTTATTCTGAATTTCCCATTCCGACATTCGTTTCCCGCGACTTCCGCAACCTAAAGAGTAGTGCCTCCGTACGAGACTCATCATCGGGACTTATATGCAAAAATGCAGTGCCTACAGTCGCCCCCACTTTGATGGGACTTGTGCAGTGTGTGACAATGACAATCCTATCAAAGTTTTGCAATGCATTTTTACTTACCTGGCTCGCCATCTGCCACCTGACTTGCCTGCTGCTTCGAAGTGAGTTGATCTGGTGGTCCATTTTCGAACTGTGCTCCATTTTTGGAGTGCCATTTTCGGCATCTGTTGTATGTGCTCCATTTTGGAGCGCCATTTCCAGCATTTGTGGTGTGTGCTCCATTTTGGAGTGCCATTTCCGGCATCTGTCATGTATGCTCTATTTTGGAGCGCCATTTCCGGCATTTGTTGTGTGTGCTCCATTTTGGAGCGCCATTTCCGGCATCTGTTGTGGTAACGGTCCATTTTGAACCGTGATGTGCGAGAATGTGGCTCATTTTTGAACCGTTACTTGATGATATGGTCTTTACCGCTACAATCCTGTGAATACAAAACAAAAATTACATGTATGCGATATGTATGCATGTATGCATGGATGCATGATGCTGATGTGGGCCTCGACCCTGGGACTCATCCCCAAAATTGCTGATGTTATGTGTGGGCCTCGACCTTGAGACATATCCCAAAACTGCTACTAATGTGTGGGCCTCGACCCTGGGACTCATCCCCAAAACTGATACTGATATGGGCCTCGCCCCCAAAACTGGTACTGACAATGCTGATGTGGGCCTCGCCCCAGGGACTCATCCCCAAAACCGATGCTGATACTGATGTGGGCCTCGCCCCCGGGACTCATCCCCAAAACTGATACTGATGTGGGCCTCGGCCCAAACTGATACTGATGTGGGCCTTGCCCTAAACTGATACTGATGTGGGCTCGCCCCCAAGCTGATACTGAGATTGGCCTCGCCCCCCAAACTGATGCGGATGTGGGCCTCGCCCCTAAACTGATGTTGATGTGGGCATCGCCCCCAAGCTGATACTGATGTGGGCCTTGCCCTAAACTGATGCTGATGTGGGCCTCGCCCCCAAGCTGATACGGATGTGGGCCTTGTGTTGGACAATTATGACCTATAGCATCACTATTTGTACAGATCATGGTGTTGTTGTACAAATTAACTACGTGACAAAGGAAATTGTACTTTTATCATTTGTAATTAGATTACCAAGATGTATAAATGATAGAAGGTCCTTATGATTAGTTCCAGATTGAGATGATATGAGACAGTATCAATCCACGAAGGTTTAATCATTAAATATCCATAGTCGTAGTATTATCGAGATTGGACATCGATAATGCGGAATAGACTAGTATTACACTTGTGCGCATTGTGGGAGCATAACGACATAGTTCTCATATATTTAGGTATAGGATACTCATGCAAGTGTAATAGGAGGTTGTGTTTACTGATGGTACGGAAACAGCTTCTCTCTGGATAGACCCTTTCGGAATTCCATTGGTAGTATGACTATGTGTCTATGGAAGTCCGAATCAGGGTAGGTGTATTTGGTCTTAACCTGAGACTTGCACCGCTAATACTTGCGACAATCAATATACTTTGGTTTTGGTCGTCCAGGGCTTTAACAGGTTCTGTGTACGCCTCTTCTGGGTATATTGAGAATCGTAGTGTATTGGGTGTGATGTCAAGATGGAAGTATCACTCCAGTCATAGTGGAGATGATGATCACGTAGGATACGAAACTGGTGCTCTTTTATACTACAGCTATCGGGATATTATGACTAGGTCATGTTTATCCGATTATAGAGACTAGTTACCAGAGATCTGATATGTGCTTCGTACGGGGCATACAAAATTCCAGCTCCAGGCCTAGCACGTGACATCCGTTGCTGGATCGAAATACGCAATACTACGTATACTACGCCTGACAAAGATTATATATATTCCTTAAAGAATATATCTGGAGAATTGGGTAGGCACAACGCTTTGCTAGAAGCCAACCATGTCTTGTAAATCAGTAGGAACGTGGTACGGGGTACGCACGTATTCGGATAGTCCGACGACCTGATTTACTGCCAACATATCTAGAGATCTCATGGGTCGCTTCTCGAAGATTCACCGATGACGTTTGACCCGAACATAATTAATCTGGGATTAATTATAAGAAAGAGAGAAAATTAATCTTGGATTAATTACGACAAGAATTTATCTGGGATAAAATTCGGATTAAAGAGAGAAAGCGATTAATTTGGAATTGATCGATTAAATACAATATTGAATATAATTGAAATCGGATTTCAATGCGGAATTAAAATTGGATTTTAATTCGGGCGAATGAATTAATTTAGAATTAATTCGTAAGCGACTTTCATAATAATTTTACGAGGCATTATTATTTAATTAAATTGGATTTAATTACGTCGCAACAGAAAATTTGTTTAATCGGATTAAACGAACCCGAGCCCGAAGTGTGTAGTCTTACCTAATTTGGATTTATAAATTCAAGTGGTGGGACCCACCACCTTGTATTTAATATTGGTAGTGGAATTTGATGGAAACATTTTATATTTCCATTATCCACCACTTTGTATTTAATATTGGTAGTGGAATTTGATGGAAACATTTTATTTTTCCATTATCATTCCACTAACTTTGTTTAATTATTTGCTTTTTGAAAGCAAATGCCATTAACATTTTAATATATTAGATATATTTGGTATTAGATTAAAGTAATCCATATACCAAGAAAACTTAGATCTCTCTCTCTCCACAACATTGCAATTGGCGTGAACATCACTTGCTCCCTCTCTCCCTTGCTTGGCCGAATGCTTCTCTAATCTAAGGGAAGATTTTGCTTCAATTTGTCTTGCAAGCTAGCACTTGAGGAGTCAATCTAGGTGATAGGGAAACTCATCTGAGAGTTTGGAATTTAAACAACAAAGCTTGGAACTAAACATACAATCAAAGAATGGAGCTTGGAGCAACTTCAAAGGAGGCAAATTTTTGTTGTGAACACATCCACCTAACCGAACAAGTAAGTAAATTCCGCAACTCTACTTGTTTATTCACACATATTTTATGCTTAATGATCTTGGATTTGTTCTTAGAGAACCCAACAATGGTATCAGAGCCTATTCACACATATTTTATGCTTAATGATCTTGGATTTGTTCTTAGAGAACCCAAAAATGGTATCAGAGCCTATTTGAGCATGAAATATGATTAGGGTTAATATACTAAAATTTGGGTAAATTTGATTTGAGCATGTTTTAATCAAATTGTTTGTTTGAGTATGCTTGTATGTAGATAACTTAGAGTTATGCATGATCAAATTGATGAAAAAATTAATTGGATTAATTTTCCCCACATTGGATGTGATGGCCGAATGTATAGGTAGTACCCTAGGTCATGGTGATTTTGTTTTAAGACCATTGGATGTGTTTAAAGACTAGGGATAAATTGATTTGTGATTTAATTGGATTGAAATCAAAATTAATTATGAAAAATCCCTAATTGCCGTGAGCCATATAGCATGGAAATGACTTGGTTTTGTTTTCAATAATGTTGGACATGTATTGATTATAAATAAGCATGATTAATTGATTAGATTAGTATTTTGGAAATGTTAATTTAAATGATTAAGCATGGCTATACACTTTAATTAAATGAATTGTGATATTGGAATATTGGAATTTAATTAATTAGGCTTTAATTTGGAATTGGGCTAAAATTGTTGTATTTGGGCCTTATAGACTTGGTTGGGCCAAGTTGGTTTAGGACAATTGGATTGGATCTAAATTGGGCCTAAACCATTCCATTAAGTCCAAATATAACAAATGGGCCTTTTAATATTTAATTGGGCCTAATAGGCCGAAATTGGTTTCTTGGCAAATAGGGTGATTCCTCAATTGGGCTTTGGTATTTGGGTTTGACCCATATTGACCAAAGTCCAAGCCTTTAATTAAATTGACATTGGATGTTAATTGGGCTTTGAGACCCGTAACGATTAGATTTGGAATCTAAGTCGTAAAAGCACATTAAAAAGTGTAATTATTTAATTTGGAATTAAATATAGAATTAGTATTAAATACAAATTAAATTAGATTTAATGTTGTAGTTTAATATAATTCAAGAATTCGTACTTTGAGTACTTATTCTTAAAACGAGTTTGACTCGCGCAAAATCAAATCGTTGTTTGAACATTGGATGGTCATTAAATTTCAGATTAATTAATTGGATTAGATTGATTGATAACATGCTTTGTGTGAATACATGGATGCGATGTATGAATAATGCATATCGGATGGATATTAGATGGGTGAGGGCAATTTTGGAAATTGTTGTAATAAATTTAGAATTTATTAAATTGGACCTGCGTGTCCAGCCTATTACCTCTTGACTCTTTGTATTTCTCTTCTCACATATTCCCCTCAATGTAAATGAGGTTTCTTTAGAAGTGTTATGTAATTGGGTAGAAGTAATACTTATGCTAGCGGAGAGAGGAAATGGAGAGATTTGTTCTAGGAATAATGTGTTAAGTATCCATCCGCATATCATTATTATTTTATTTATACGCGCCTTATTATGTTTTTAGAATGTATGTTTAAATGTGTATGATGATGAGACCTAACAAGATAATTAATTGGTTGCCAATTATGCGAAAAACCCTCAACATATATTAAGCGTTTTTCCTTCAATTGAGTGATTCTTACTTAAGATCCAAGATTGGCACTGGTTTGTTGGCCAAAGTCAAGACCTTTGTCCATCGCGGATGTGTTTGAATCATGAAGGCTTTGTTCCATATCAGTGTCTTGTCCAAGTCGTGATTTGTTGGCCAAAGTCAAGATTACTTATTATCCATCGACATTGATTACGAAGCTTTCCATGGTCAATGGGTTCCGCTTAACTGGAATCATTAAGTTTGTTGTGCTAAAGCCAAGGCTTAATTTATTCAGAGGAAAAAGGTTAGGAAAATATATTGGATATATTGGCATATACATTATATATATGTTTCGGACATGGAGTTCCACCTACCGGATCTAGGAATTGGATGAGATCCAATTGATCTTAGAGATCCACCGAGTTAAATATCATACAGCTTGTTGGCCAAAGTCAAGGTTGTGTGTTATTTAACGGGATCCTAGCCCACTAGGAAACTGGGTTTCCTGAGTACTCGACAGAGGGTTAGAGGTTCGCCGAAAAATAGTGGGAGACAATTATTAAATTTGCAATATTCGTTTAGTTACTTGCCAATACGCGCTCATTTCAAATTTTTCGTCAATATAATTAATATATTAGTTGGACTATATTTAATCGTTGTTTTATTTTAAACAGTTGGACTGTATTCAAACTACTTCAATTAATAGTTGATTTTTTAATTGGATTATAGTAATCAATATAATTGAATTTAACCAATCAAATTATAGTTGATTATATAGTTAGACTATAGTAATCAATATAAACAATAATACCTAAAATCGTTGATTCGATAGTTGGACTATTGGAATCAAG
The DNA here is from genome assembly GCA_019454045.1 of Zanthoxylum bungeanum. Taxonomy (NCBI): domain Eukaryota; kingdom Viridiplantae; phylum Streptophyta; class Magnoliopsida; order Sapindales; family Rutaceae; genus Zanthoxylum; species Zanthoxylum bungeanum. Next base: position 39,770 of record SKCR01039187.1, on the reverse strand, counting down.
ATAAATGAAAGATTAGTGTTTAAAACATAATCCTGGGTGAAAATATCTTTAAACGGCTTTAATTTTCAAATTGGGAATAAAATCTCAGGATAGTCCTGGAGACCGAGAAATTACTTTATTTGATACAGTGACGTCTCGAGCCTAAGCCCGGAGTTGAGCAAATAGTAGAACATGATATTTGGAATATTCATGTGATGATAACTTTAGTGCTTAATCCTTTATGCTTTCCGCAAAGACTCCTTAATTTCTTATTCAGAACTAAGGATTAGATCCTTATAGTATGATAAAGAAATTGAAGGATCTTCATAGATTTATCCTTAGATCTTAGAAGTACAAATTGCAATAGAAAAATCTTGGAGAGTTAATGGTTATACTCAAGGAGACAAAGCCAGAGTTTGCAATAGGGCAAGAAGCGCAAGGCACATCTTACTTCGACATCCCAGAAGGCCAAGGCTTGGTCAAAGGCTTCTGGGGTGTGGAAAAAGGGGCAAAGGTAAAATCATTATAATCTTCTGGGAAGACATAGGACATATCCCAAAATGTCTGCCTAAACTGTGGCAAACGGGGTCACTGGAAGCGTGACTGCCGTATGGACAAGGCAGACATGAAGGAATTGAAGACGGGCAAGGCTTCGACTTCAAATATGTTTGTCATCAACATGTTCACTACTAGTATTAAAATTGGATTTTAGATACTGGATGTGGTACATAAATATATGTACTGGTGTGCAGAATCTGCTGATAAGCAGGATACTGAGTTCAGTTGAGATTTACCTACGAATTGAAAACGGGACGAGAGTCGCTGTTTTAACCGTAGATACCTAAGTTTAGGAACTACCCTTCGGGTGTGTACTTAAATTAGGAAAATGTTACAATGTAACTAGTTTTACTAGAAACATTATCTCTATATCAGGGTTTAACCCGTTGCGGGTATACCCTTATATTCTAGAACACTAAAGTGTTTTATTTTATAAAGATGATATTGAGATAAACACATTAGATATGAATAACAGTATTTATATTTTGAATGTAAATAAATCTCAAACGTATAACAGGACAAACAAATAGCTCAAACGAATTTAATCATATGAGACTTAATTGTGGCATTGTGGTCTGGGACACATTAAACAAGACTCGTATATCCACACTTTTGAAGAGAGGATACTAGGACATATTTGATTCTAATCAAATAAAGTCTACGAATCTAGTTTTATAGGCAAAGTGCCTATAACACCTTTTACTTGGTAAAAGTGCAAGTGCCATCGATCTGTTAGCCTTCGTTCATAGTGACGTAGGTGGGCCCATATCTAGATAGGCTAGAGGTGGATATGAACACTTCGTAACCTTTACGGATGTGGCATCGCGTTATGGTTATGTGTTTCTTTTGAAACATAAATCGGAAACTTTTGATAAAATCAAAGAGTTTCGACACGAAGTAGACAGATAGACCGGCTAAAGTATTAAAACCGTCACGGTTAGACCATGATGGAAATTACTTAAGCAATAAATTTCTCAAAAACTTGAAAGAGTATAGTATTCTTTCAATGAGGACTCCTCCCGGAACACGTCAATTTGACGGTGTGTCCGAACAGAGAAACCAAATTTTGTTGGACATGATAAGGTTAATCATGAGTCACTCTGAGCTACCATTTCCTTCAAAGGATACGCATTAATTAGTGCAAAACTTATTTGAATAAAGTTCCATAAAAATATGTTAGACAGACTTCATATTAGATATGAACAGGAAAGAAACCGGGGTTTTCTCATTCCTGAAGATTTGGGTATGCTAGACATATGTTTGGATGATACCAAACTAGAACCCAAATCGGATAAGTGCCTAAATTGTAGGTTATCCTAGGGTAACCAAAGTATAGTACTTATACAACTCACTAGAGAACAATGTATTTGTTGCTCGCTATGCGGTTTTCCTAAGAGGAATACCGATATGCTGTAAGTGGGAGGAAAGTAAAACTCAATGAAAATCGGAGTAATACTATTCCAGGCACCGATTCCTTAATGGAACACAAATAGTTCATCAGGATGAAACTATACCAATAATCTTCGAATACACAAGAACCGCGATAGTCGGAGAGAGTCAGAAAACAACCTGGAGGTAGGTATGGGTTTTTATCTCACCTCATAAAGATGTCAATCTTATTGAGGAACACGAACTGACTATGTATGAGGAAGTGATAGAAGGTATCGACTCCCTATTATGGAAAAGTACCATGATGTCCGAAATGGATTCCATGTATACCAACCAAGTTTGGACACTGGTTGTTATACCGGAAGGCATTGTGCCTATTGGTACTATATAAGTCTTCAATGAAGACATACATGGAAGGCAACATACCAACGTACTAAGCTGGGCTTGTAGCGAAAATGTATCGTTATCAACATTGTGTCGATTACGACGAAAACTTTTAACTGTTGCCATGATTAAATCCATTCGACAATGCTTGCTTATGCTGCATGTTTCATTCATGAAATATGTCAGCTGAATGCCAAAAACCGCTTTCCTTAATGGAAACCTTTGGAGGATGTTTACAACATCCTGACGGTTTTGTCGTACAAAATGAGCAAACAAGGTTTGCAAGTTAATTCGATCCATTTATGGATTGAAGCAAACATGATGTGCTTGGAATTATCATTTTGATGTAATCATAATGGTATATGATTTAATTCAAAACAAAATGATTCTTGTGTATAATAAGGAGGTTAGTGGGAGCGCATTGAAAATAAATGTCCTATATAATAATGATATGTCATTTCTTGGAAATGATATTCCCATAATACAGTCGGTGAAAGCTTTGCTTTCATGAAAATTCTCCGTAGAATTCTTTGGAGAAACAACCTTTATTCTAGGAATAAAGATCTACTGGGATAGATCTAAAGGTTGTTGGCACTCACCGAGTACTCGTACATTGAAATAAATGTACGCGACTTGGTGTCTCATATGCTTTGAGCATATGTAGTCACAATCAGGTCAATCCAAGTGATAGTCACTGGATTGATGTTAAGAACATCCTTTATTATCTTAGATGAACTAAGGATGCTTTTTTATTCTATGGAGAATGAGAACTTGAAGTGACTGGGTTCACTACTGCAGGTTTCCTAACCGATAAAAACGACTATAAGTCGTAATAAAGGTACTATAAGGTTGTGAATATCGGAATAGTGAGCTGGAAATCTTCCAAGCAAGATACTGTTACCGAATAATAAACAACAAAGCGGAATATTGCTGCAGCTGAGGCAGCAATAGAAGCCTTTTGGATTGATAATAATCCTAATTAGATTAGGAGTAGTTCTGTTAGCAGTGAGCTAGACTACAACACAGGCTAAAGAATTAAAGGTCTCATCAACGATCTAGATATATACTTCAAATATTCATCTGATTCGTTCGGATCATACATCGTGGCGATGTGATGATCGAATAAATCGCATCAGATGATAACCATGCAAATTCACTGACGAAAGCCTTTTCTCAGCAGAAGTTTGAGCGAACCGACATGTTCGGGTGTAGGACACTTGAGTGATTGGCCTATAGGCCAAGTGGGAGATCGTTGGACAATTATGACCCATGGCATCACTATTTGTACAGATCATGGTGTTGTTGTACAAATTAACTTTGTGACAAAGAAAATTGCACTTTTATCATTTGTAATTAGATTACCAAGATGTATAAATGATAGAAGGTCCTTATGATTAGTTCCAGATTGAGATGATATGAGACAGTTATAATCCACAAAGGTTTAATCATTAAATATCCATAGTCGTAGTATTATCGAGATTGGACATCGATAATGCAGAATAGACTAGTATTACACTTGTGCGCGTTGTGGGAGCATAACGGCATAGTTCTCATATATTTGGGTATATGATACTCATGCAAGTGTAATAGGAGGTTGTGTTTACCGATGGTACGGAAACAACTTCTCTCTGGATAGACCCCTCGGAATTCCATTGGTAGTATGACTATGTGTCTATAGAAGTCCGAATCAGGGTAGGTGTATTTGGTCTTAACCTGAGAGACTTACACCGCTAATACTTGCGACAATCAATATACTTTGTTTTGGTCGTCCGGGCTTTAACAGGTTTTGTGTACGCCTCTTTTGGGTATATTGAGAATTGTAGTGTATTGGGTGTGATGTCAAGATGGAAGTATCACTCCAGTCATAGTGGAGATGATGATCACGTAGGATACGGAACTTGTGCTCTTTTAGGCTGCAGCTATCGGGATATTATGACTAGGTCATGTTTATCTTGATTATAGAGACTAGTTACCAGAGATGATATGTGCTTCGTACGGGGCATACACAATTCCATCCCTAGGCCTAGCACGTGACATCTGTTACTGGATCGAAATACGCAATACTACGTATACTACTGATGAGTGATATTTATATCACTATTTCCCACTCATGTAACCTAATATTTTGTATAGTTTCTCGGGTTTTGTGAACATTTTGATGTGTTTTGTGTTGTTTTGCAGATAAATAAAGTTGGGAAAGCATTGGAAGCAATTTGGGGCCAAAATGAGAAAAAATGACAAAGGGGTAATTTTGTAATTTGTCAGCGTCGCGACGCCAAGACCCTACGCATCGTGACGCCTAAAGTGCGCCGGCCATGCTAACGTGCGCTGAGGGACACGTGTCAGAATCTGAGAAAGTGGAATTGCTAACGTGCGCCGACCTTGCTAACGTGCGCCTTGCCACATGTCATCATCATAAAAGATCTGCTAAAATACGCCGGAGCCACGTGTCAAAATCTCATTTGACCAAAGCAAGCGCTTGCCACATGTCAATCTCTCATTGGACCGAATATTGGACAAATCACATGTTGCCACGTGTCGACCTCTCATTGGACCGAAAGCTCAGCCAATCACCGTGTGCCACGTGTCGTCTTCTCATTGCACCACCTTCACCGCGTGACACGTGTCATCACCAGATTCTACCGACAGAACACGCGTGATCAACCCGCGTGGACCAAAGCCTCGTGCTGGCGTCGCGACGCCAAGACCCTACGCTTCGCGACGCCAGTTGCCGAAAATGCCTATAAATTGAGGCCTTCTTCACTTCATTTGGTGTGCTTTCCTTGGTATTTTTCCCTGATTTCATAGGAAGCATCTAGTTTTGTAATAATAAAATTATGTATTTTTATTTTTAGTTTTGATTACAGCTTTTTATTTATTTACTTTATATTTTGTAGTTAAATTTCCGCTGGGGTAAAAGGTGAAAACTTTAATATAATTGTCTAGGTAAATCTCACTTAACTTTAATTTATAAATTATAATTTACCGGATTAATTAATGTCAGACTTTTTTACCGCCTATATGGTCGGGTTAAATATAAATTACTTTACCGCCTATATGGCTGGTCTTTATGTGACAGATAATTACCGCCTATATGGCTGGTGTAATTGGACTAAATGGATTACCGCTATATGGCTGGTTTTAATTGTTTAGCATTATTAATTCCTGAGAAAGCAGAATATAAAATAATTTATATATTATAATAAGTGAGATTCCTAGATAAGAAATATTAAATGTGGATCCTCTAACCCCATCATTTTATTTTATTCTAGGGAAGTGATGAAACACAATATCCACACTTAATAATTGATTTTCTTTTTATTGGGTAATTCTTTAGTTTGTTTATTGAGTCTTAAGCTTAATGCTTCTTGTTGTCTAATCACCAATAAGATTGATATGGTAAATCAAAATGAACTAGACATATGGATTTTAGGTTTCAGCCTTAGACTTAATAGCCAACGATCTTCCTTGAGGATAAATAACCCTTTAATAGATTTTCTTACTGGATAGACATATACCTGTCGGGCGGGGGTAGCCATAATTGGAACTTAATCTTAATGAATCCAGGTAATTTGGTTGACATAGACATATGGTTCAATTGGGTTATACTGGGTATTTGCGTCTGACCATCGACAGAGGCTTTTGCATCTTTTTGTGTTCCAGGTTAGCAAACTGATTTATTAACATAGATAAGAGAATCAATTCATCTTTATAATAATATTGTGTGGAGTCACGACCCTAGATCCTTGAGTCTTTTCTTTTATTTTCCTTAGTATTTTATTTTGAGTCTGTTTTTATTTTATTTTGCAAAACCACATTCAACCAACCAAAAGCAATCAATTCCCTTCTCCCTATAATTAGATACTTGTAAATAAATAGTATCAATAATAATAAAAACAGTAGGAATTAAGTCCTCGTGGGATTGAATTTTTATACTACTTGAACGATACGTGCGCTTGCTTTATAGTGTGTGGTTTACGCCAGTCAAGTTTTTGGCGCCGTTGCCGGGGACTTATTTTTCTTGAGTTGTTAATTTTGAAGTTATCCAATTTACTTGTATCTAATTTTCTTTATTTTATCTGTATTTTTATTTCTTTATTTATTTCAGATGGTTGAAAAATGGAACACTACTGGGAGATTGAAAGATTACGAGCCTTACAAGAAGATACACCCCACATCTGGGAGCAATAATCCAATTTTCTGAGGCCTGTTGTCCAGCCCAATGACTATCACTGGATGCCAGAACCAAGCACTACTACATTTGCTCATCAAAATGAAATGGTGAGATGTGTTATATGTGATGGTAACCACCTGAGCGATTAATGCATATACTTTTCAGAGTGGCAGAATTATCAGAATTATTCAAGGTACGAAGAATCGTCATATTTTCCATCTCATCCACCATCTACCTTCGATCTTCATCAACAATCAGAACCATCAGAGGAAGAGCAGATAATTGACATGCTCAAAGATTGGGTCAAGAAACAAGACGAAAAGTTGGATACAATGCTTGAAACATGCCAGAATCAATTTGAAAGTATTCAGAGACTGACAGATCAAACGAGACAGTTACCTCAAGAAGAATTATCAGATGAAACTGACAAAGCCTTCGAGTACCCAGAGATCCACAATGACACCTTAACAGAGGAGGAGGCTGAGCAATATCAACAACCAGAGGTATCAGTTCTGGAGCCCGAACCGGCAAAGTCTCGATTTGATTTTTATTATTCTGATTCTGACGAAGATGAAGCTGATCTATTTGTACCAACTGCACCAACAACGGAGGATCAAAATTTTAATCCTCAAAATGAAGATCTTGGAGCATGCTTTACCATGATGTTTGAAGAAGATCTACCTGAGCCAATCATTTCACCCAAATCAGAGGATGAAGACCTAAAATCTGACATTTCTTTTCATCCCCAGGTTGACAATTTTGAAGCATGTATTTCATAGATGACAGATGAAGAGCTGAATGCAGAAATTTTCAAATACATCTATGAGAAAATGTGGAGTAAGAAGCAGAGCAAATGGAGGAGCAAATGTCTGACCTCAATAAAGATCCAGAGCATTCAGGAGAAACATCACTGTATCGGGGAATACAAATTAAAGATATCACCCAGAGCTTGACAGAATGGAACTCCCATTCCAAGTCAAGCACCATACGAGACCTCCTGATTTTCTTTCTTTCTTTACAAGAACCACTGGAGCAACAATGAGCAAAAAGGTGGCACAAGCACTAAATGGGACAAAAAAATTTCTGCTACCTTACCGTTGGAAGAGACCCTTCAAAAGCAACGCTCACGGGAATGTCTTTAATCGGACATCCAAAATGACATTAAAATTTCCTTAACAGATGGATTTTAGTCACGTCTGGCTGAAGACGAAAAATTTAGCGCTAGCAGGGAGGCAACCCATGCAATTTGTTGTAATTTCTGTTTTCATATTTTGTGTATACATGTTGTAGAGTTTTTAATTTTATGTGTTATTTTTGTAGGGAAAAGCACAAACGGAGCATTTTAAGACAGAATGAATGGTGTTTGGCAATCACAAAGATAAGAGATAATTCATTAGCGATGGCTGAGTAAAGAATGGATTCTTGAGACGCATCCTAATGGATTTATATACCAAACGAGTGGTGTATTGCGTACACAATTCTGTTGCCTTAATTATTGCTTTGATTCACTTTTCTGTTGTAATTATCTTTATTTTCGTAGACAGGATCCAGACTTTTTGACATTTCACGATTTCTTTTGTTTTGTTTAGCTAACAAACGTCCTATGGAAGATACTAGTGCTATTATTACTCACCCTTTTCAGGTACTATAAATTCAGCCCGTCATTGCACCTTTGGAGGCATCCAGATTAAGAGAAATATATAAAAATGGAAGCCACTTCAAGAAGACGAGTTGAAAACATCTGTGTGTTTCGCGGTAGTAGTGTTGGTGTTAAGCCACAATACGTAGAAGCAGCACATGAATTGGGTCGAGTCTTATCTGCAAGGAATATGCACTTAATATATGGCGGAGGAAATCTTGGACTTATGGGGATCGTTTCAAAGGCTGTGCATGAAGGAGGCAGTCACGTTTTGGGAATCATCCAAAACCTTTGGCAGAGGCAAATATTATTGAACCATCAAACGGAGAGGAACTGATCGTGCCAGGTATGTCTGAACGACTGGTAGAAATGATTAACCGTGCTGATGTTTTTATTGCTTTGCCAGTGGCTTGGGTACATTTGAGGAAATTTTTATTGTGCTATCTTGGGCGAACCTGAACATACACCAGAAACCGCTTGGACTATACAACGTTGAAGGATTTTATGATTTTCTTTGTTGTGTTTCTTGATGATGCTCGGAGAAATGGGTTCGTGTCAAAACCTATGAAAGAACTCCTCTTCACTGCCAGAACTGCTTCAGATCTAATAGACCAACTCTTAGCCTATGAACCACAAGTTGACCTTATCATTTCAAAAATAAATTGGTTCGAGGACGATCGTGGTAAGAGGCGTTGGATTAATCTGGATCTTAACCTTTAATTTCGTGTAGAATTTCAGTTAACCAGGTATTATCTTCTAAACTCTTCTTCTACTATTTAAGACATTGGGGACAATGTCTCATTTAGGTTTGGGGGAGGGAATTAGTTGATCAGTACCTTGTTTTTAGTCCAAAATATTTGGAAAAATACAAAAAAATTGAATTTTTCAAAAATTACAAAAATATTTTGCATTTTTGTGTTTTTATTTTAACTAAAAGGGTGAAATTGGTAAGAGATAGATGAGTAAGGAGTTCCCACTCCTGATACGTATCTCAAACCCATTTTCGAAACAAGTTAATTTTTGTTTATTTCCTTTTGAATTATTTAATTTGTGAATTCTCCATAAAACTGACTAAAATGGATCTTCATATGCTCAGTTGACAGGTATTATCAACATACATAGAAACATACGGACATGAGCTAAAATTGAAAAGTTTGTAATATTCAGTGCTCTAGTTTAATTGGAGGAAGCATCTCAAAAAGCAATGGAGTAAAAAAAAAAAAATTCTGAGATCCGAGTTATTAAGTCTGTAAGGGTGTTTTAACACCTAGTGCCCTAAAACCAACTGGTTTGGGAGTCACTGGCTCAAAGCTCCCTACATGGATCGAAGATGCTGCAAAAATATAATATCTGAAGTCTGAGTAATTAAGTCCGTAGGGGTGTCTTAACACCTGGTGCCCTAAAGCCAACTGGTTTGGGAGCCACCGACCCAAAGCTCGTTACATAGATGGAAGATATTGTATATAAAAAAAATAGAGAAAAAATCAAAGAAAAAAAATCAGAAAAATCCGAAAATTATTCCATTGCTGCAAAAATGTGTGAATTCTGATAAAACTTTAGGACAAAAATATTACTCTCTTATCAACTGCGCTTGTGATTATTGTGGGCAAAAATGAGTTGTTTAATATTTTGTTGGCTGTGTATATGGAGAATGGTAAAAATAATCGGAGAATTTACTTATTCGATAATTTAGAAAGAAACAAAACCATTAGTAACTTGAAGTAGAAATTTCACCTGATTAGTTACTAACTTCTTTATTCTATTTTGCTTGTCTTTTTGCTTTTGTGTGCATTAGTTTTAGTTTCTTTTTACTTTTGTAAAATGTTTGTGGGTATCATTGATGTAAGCCCTCACGAGACTACAACTCATCCACTAGGGACACCTAGGGGTTTAAAGGCTTGTTACATACGCTAAATGCAACCGTGATCCCTACGAAAATGGCTTAGTTAAATTTTATTATGTTATTTTATTCTATGTTTTGCTCGAGGACTAGCAAAATGTTAGGTTTGGGGGTGTGATGAGTGATATTTATATCACTATTTCCCACTTATCTAACCTAATATTTTGTATAGTTTCTCGGGTTTTGTGAACATTTTGATGTGTTTTGTGTTGTTTTGCATATAAATAAAGTTGGGAAAGCATTGGAAGCAATTTGGGGCCAAAATGAAAAAAAATGACAAATGGGCAATTTTGTAATTTGTCAGCGTTGCGACGCCAAGACCCTATGCGTCGTGACGCCTAAAGTGCGCCGGCCATGCTAACGTACGCTGAGGGACACGTGTCAGAATCTGAGAAAGTGGAATTGCTAATGTGCGCCGACCTTGCTAACGTGCGCCGTGCCACGTGCCATCATCACAGAAGATCTGCTAAAATGCGCCGGCTGCCACGTGTCGAAATCTCATTGGACCAAAGCAAGCGCATGCCACGTGTCAATCTCTCATTGGACCGAATATTGGACAAATCACATGTTACCATGTGCCGACCTCCCATTGGACCGAAAGCTCAGCCAATCACCGTGTGCCACGTGTCGTCTTCTCATTGCACCACCTTCACCGCGTGACACATGTCATCACTAGATTCAACCGACAGAACACGCGTGGTCAACCCGCGTGGACCAAAACCGCATGCTGGCATTGCGACGCCAAGACCCTACGCGTCGCGACGCCAGTTGTCGAAAATGCCTATAAATTCAGGCCTTCTTCACTTCATTTGGTGTGCTTTCCTTGGGATTTTTTCCCTGATTTCATAGGAAGCATCTAGTTTTGTAATAATAAAATTATGTATTTTTATTTTTAGTTTTTATTACAGCTTTTTATTTATTTACTTTATGTTTTATAGTTAAATTTCCTCTGGGGTAAAAGGTGAAACCTTTAATATAATTATCTACGTAAATCTCACTTAACTATAATTTATAAATTATAATTTAACCGGATTAATTAATGTAAGACTTTATTACCGCCTATATGGTCGGGTTAAATATAAATTACTTTACCGCCTATATGGCTGGTCTTTATGTGACATATAATTACCGCCTATATGGTTGGTGTAATTGGACTAAATGGATTACCGCCTATATGGCTGGTTTTAATTGTTTAACATTATCAATTCCTGAGAAAGCAGAATATAAAATAATTATATATTATAATAAGTGAGATTCCTAGATAAGAAATATTAAATGTGGATCCTCTAACCCCAGCATTTTATTTTATTCTAGGGAAGTGATGAAACACAATATCCACACTTAATAATTGATTTTCTTTTTATGGGTAATTCTTTAGTTTGTTTATTGAGTCTTAAGCTTAATGCTTCTTGTTGTCTGATCACCAATAAGATTGATATGGTAAATCTAAAATGAACTAGACATAGGGATTTTAGGTTTCAGCCTTAGACTTAATAGCCAACGATCTTCCTTGAGGATAGATAACCCTTTAATAGATTTCCTTACAGGATGGACATATACCTGTCGGGCGGGGGTAGCCATAATTGGAACTTAATCTTAATGAATCCAGGTAATTTGGTTGACATAGACATATGGTTCAATTGGGTTATACTGGGTATTTACGTCTGACCATCGACAGAGGCTTTTGCATATTTTCGTGTTCCAGGTTAGCAAACTGATTTATTACACATAGATAAGAGAATCAATTCATCTTTATAATAATATTGTGTGGAGTCACGACCCTAGATCCTTGAGTCTGTTCTTTTATTTTCCTTAGTATTTTATTTTGAGTCTGTTTTTATTTTATTTTGCAAAACCACATTCAACCAACCAAAAGCAATCAATTCCCTTCTCACTATAATTAGATACTTGTAAATAAATAGTATCAATAATTAATAACAACAGTAGGAATTAAGTCATCGTGGGATCAATATTTTTATACTACTTGAACGATACGTGCTCTTGCCTTATACGTGTGTGTTTACGCCGGTCAACTACGCCTGACAAAGATTATAAATATTCCTTAAAGAATATTTCTGGAGAATTTGGTAGGCACGATGCTTTGCTAGAAGCCAACCATGTCTTGTAAATCAATAGGAACGTGGTACGGGGTACGCACGTATTCGGGTAGTCCGATGACCGGATTTACTGCCAACATATCTAGAGATCTCATGGGTCGCTTCCCGAAGATTCACCGATGACGTTTGACTCGAACATATTAATCTGGGATTAATTATAAGAAAGAGAGAAAATTAATCTGGGATTAATTACGGCATGAATTTATCTGGGATAAAATTCGGATTAAAGAGAGAAAGCGATTAATTTGGAATTGATCGATTAAATACAATATTGAATATAATTGAAATCGGATTTCAATGCGGAATTAAAATTGGATTTTCATTCGGGCGAACGAATTAATTTAGAATTAATTCGTAAGCGATTTTCGTAATAATTTTGCGAGGCATTATTATTTAATTAAATTGGATTTAATTACGTCGCAACAGAAAATTCGTTTAATCGGATTAAACGAACCCGAGCCCGAAGTGTGTAGTCTTACCTAATTTGGATTTATAAATTCAAGTGGTGGGACCCACCACCTTGTATTTAATATTGGTAGTGGAATTTGATGGAAACATTTTATATTTCCATTATCCACCACTTAGTATTTAATATTGGTAGTGGAATTTGATGGAAACATTTTATTTTTCCATTATCATTCCACTAACTTTGTTTAATGATTTGCTTTTTGAAAGCAAATGCCATTGACATTTTAATATATTAGATATATTTGGTATTAGATTAAAGTAATCTATATACCAAGAAAACTTAGATCTCTCTCTCTCCACAACATTGCAATTGGCATGAACATCACTTGCTCCCTCTCTCTCTTGCTTGGCCGAATGCTTCTCTAATCTAATGGAAGATTTTGCTTCAATTTGTCTTGCAAGCTAGCACTTGAGGAGTCAATCTAGGTGATAGGGAAACTCATCTGAGAGTTTGGAATTTAAACAACAAAGTTTGGAGCTAAACAAACAATCAAAGAAAGGAGCTTAGAGCAACTTCAAAGGAGGCAAATTTTTTTTATCAACACATCCACCTAACCGAACAAGTAAGTAAATTCCGCAACTCTACTTGTTTATTCACACATATTTTATGCTTAATGATCTTGGATTTGTTCTTAGAGAACCCAACACCTTGCCTCTAAGCTGATGCTTATGTGGGCCTCGCCCTCAAGCTGATACTGATGTGGGCCTCGCCCTCAAGCTGATAGTGATGTGGGCCTTGATCTAAACTGATTCTGATGTAGGCCTCGCCCCCAAGCTGATACGGATGTGGGCCTTTCCCCTAAGCTGATGCTGATGTGGGCCTCGCCCTCAAGCTGATACTGATGTGGGCCTCGCCCCCCAAACTGATACTGATGTGGGCCTCGCCCTAAACTGATACTGATGTGGGCCTCGCCCTAAACTGATACCGATGTAGGGCTTTGCCCCAAACTGATATTGATGCTGTGTGGGCCTCAACCAATGCTCCATCCTCAAACTGATGACATTGTACGAGTGTTGCTTCTGGTTGGCTTTCTTTTGCTGTTTTCTCTTTTTCTTCTTTGAAACATGTTATTACAAAATAGGACAAACACAAAAGAATGCAAATATGTTACGTGTATGCATGCATGCATGAATGGATTTCTTATTCCGTTGGGTTAGGTCTTCTCTTGGTGACTGCTCGGTTTTCTCTTCTTCAGGCAAAGTACTGCTTCAATCTGTCTACGTTGATCGGCTCGGTGAACTCATACCTTTCTAAATCTGACAGTCTTACTGCCCCATTTCCCAATTTCTGAATGGCTATCCTGTCTTTCTGCTTGCTTCTTTCGGGAATTCCCCGTGTTCTAAACATCGCTGAGTATCATACCAGGGTTGAATGCTTTTGCCAAATATACTCATGTTGCAGGTTGAAAGGAAGAGCCTCAGGCAAGTAAGCGAAATGAACGTCTTTATTATCATTAAGAAATGGTTCGAACAAGTAGATAAACTCAATGTCTTTGAAAATGCAAGATCAAATAAACTAGGAGGAACAACTTCATCATTCGCAGCATTGCCTTCTTCTTCGGCCTATGGTTCTCCACTGCTGTTGTTCCCAATCCCCATGAAAGAAACTGGGTGGTTGAGGGTTTGAAGGACAAAGCTTTCGGGCAGGCCGGAGTTGATCATGTAGGTAGGCGGTGGGACGGAGTGATAGTTCGGTAAGGGGTTCTGGTGTGTGTTGGGTTGTTCTTTCTCAGGATCGGGTATTTTATGGGCATCAATCAGGTTTTTGATTTCATGCCTAAGGTGGGTACAGCTGTCAGTTTCGTGGCCTCTCTTCTGATGGAAGTGGCAATACAGGCTTAGGTCAAGGTTGGGTGGTCTAGGATCTGGAAGTGGTTTAGGCTCTAAGGGTTTTAAGAGTCCTTCCGCCTTCAGCTTCTCAAGCACCTTAGATAAAGGCTTCCTCAGGTTAGAGAAATTCCGGTTCCTGATGGCAGCAACTTCGGCAGTAGTGGGCTTGGTCTCAGAATGTCCCCCAAAAGTCCTTCTATTCTGGCCATAGAACTTTTTGTTCTCTGCTTCTTCTTCTTCGATGTCCATGACAGTCCCCCTCAGCTGTTGGAAATCTGTAATCATGGAGGTCATCCTTCTTAACTTGCCATAAATGGAGGGCTTGGTGCCCTTGATGATCATTTTTATCTGGTCTTTCTCCGAAGGCCGAGTCTGCATCTTTAGAAGTTGGCTCCTCCAGCGATCTATATATCTTTGAAGCTCCCCTCCGGCTTCTGCTTGGTATTCTCCAAATCGCGGAGTGACAAATCAATCTCCAAGTCTGTAACATACTGTTTCAGAAATGCATCTGCCAATTCCCTCCAGTCTTCCTTAACCTTTATTTCCAGGCTATGATACCATACTACCGGTTCCCCCTCAAGTGACATTCCAAACATTTTCTGCACTTGGCGCTGTGACAAGCCCACTGAACTCATAACTGAAACATATTGTCGAAGATGGACCCTCAGGTCCCCATTCCCATTGAACTTGGCCATATCAGGCATCTTGAACTGAGCTGGCAGCTGTTCTTCAAAATTCATCGCTTCATAATCTATCAACTCTTCATGTTTACCCCTCATTTTGCGGGTAACCATTTCTACCTGATCCCGAAGCTTTTGAAATTCTGCCTGAGACCCAATCATTCTTCCTGTCGCATATTCTTCCATGTCATCATCAAAAGTGGGGATATCATCCCCAACCCATTCGGAGGCTCCTCACGCCTCACATTCTCAGAATTTCCCCCAGCACGGGGCACACCATATTAGCCACAGCAGTAGTCAAGGCTTGTTACTATTCAGTAATCTTGGTGAGACTGTTCTCAAACTGATCCATACGGGATGTTTCATTCTCTGATTCGCTCATGTTTGCTATCGTCCTTTTAACAAGTCTTCCATTTTCCCTAACCCAACAGATATCTATGATGGTTCTTAAGACACAAGAGAGTTAACATGTGTATGCATGGGATGCATGAGATATGTGCGATGTGTGGAACATATAATTCAGCCCATTGTCATTTTAAAGCTTCAGTCATATTATTGCAAGGTGCAAACTTTTCCCAGTTGAAAAGGCCCAACAGGTTTACACCTTTGTGACAACATGGTTAAATAACTTCAAATGATAAGGGGCCCAAACACATGATGGCCCATCGGTATTTTAGAAACTTTTGGCCCAATTTTCATAGGATACGAACTCGTCCCAGTTTAAATGGCCCAACAAGTTCGCATTTCTGACAAGAAGTCCAACTACATCCAAATGAGGATGGTCCCCAAATACAAGCATAAAGAGATAATTCAAGCATAAAGCAATAATTTCTACAGAGTGGCCCATCGCCATTTCAGAAACTTTTGGCCCAATTTTCATAGGATATAAACTCATCCCAGTTTAAATGGCCCAACAAGCTCGTATTTCTGACA
The DNA here is from genome assembly GCA_019454045.1 of Zanthoxylum bungeanum. Lineage (NCBI taxonomy): Eukaryota > Viridiplantae > Streptophyta > Magnoliopsida > Sapindales > Rutaceae > Zanthoxylum > Zanthoxylum bungeanum. Next base: position 23,719 of record SKCR01039187.1, on the reverse strand, counting down.
AGAAGTCCAACTGCATCCAAATGATGATGGTCCACAAGCACAAGGAAATAGTTGCTATAGGTCATACAACTCCGGTCTACGTGTGGGTTTGTGGGAGTATAGACAAAGACTCTCGCTGGCGAAGGGTTGCCCACAACTAGGTCTCCCCACTCAAGGGTTCGAGCGACCAAGTGAGCACACTTTTTTTATACCTTACGGTACGTGCCAACGAGTTATGGTGTGTGACTGACGGTCAAATGGATTTCCCGTTGTAGATTCCCCAGAGGGAGGGTGGAGCAAACTCTCTTAAAATCCCAAGCCTCTTAGGCTCTTATCGCTTGGTGCAGGAATAAACAATGAGTCCTCCAAATTAGTCCATCACAATAGGCTACGAGTACATGATTATCTAGGTGCCTTCGCAGCTTTTCCTTATAGAAAGGTAGTGAATGAGGGAAGACACCAAACCATTACCTTGCCTTAAAAAGGCCTTTGATTAAACCCCTTTCAACCTACGGTAAACACGGTTAATTAAAGCATAAATCCAAACATTACAAGACATTATTTCGGGGCCAATTCTCTATCCCCAGAGGAGTCGCCAGACTGTAGGATACAGATGTTGGACGACACTGTTCCGGGCTCGCGGCCCGGTCGGGAGTACGGAGTAGCCCACGGGAGAACTAAACCGAAGAAATAACATGGAGTCGCCACCTGGTGTGAACCGGGAAAATGATTTAAGGCGGCACTCATCCCTCGCAAGGGAAGACCTCAAACCGTTGGGTTCGGAATGGTCCCTTACTTATGCCACTTGTAATGAAATGATTTGTGCAATAATTTAACCAAGCCTAAGCAACATATATTTCCAAGGATAATCTATTCCTAAATTCTCATGTATAATGTAACTCATCATAACGGCAAACATACGATATCACACAAAAATCTCATGAACATGTTGAATCATCAAACATGAAAAATAAATAACAACCTAAACATAAACATACAGAAACACCTATTGCGAAAGGAGATAACAAGATCATGCATAGATGAATAACATACTAATGGCTAAATCATGCTTGAGGAACAAGTAACATCCTAACGACCTAATCATGCTTGAACACAATCTTGTGAATACATCAAATAGATGAATGCGGAAATACAAATGGATGATAACAGCAAAAGTGTCAATAATGGAATGGCGTGGTTAATTACATAATGCAAGAGAAATCACTCAAGAAGCAATCATGCATGAAATGTGATGAAAAGGACTCAGTTCAGTGTAAGTGCGTTCGTGTATCGTTCGTAAACGTGTTCGAACAGTAAACAGAAGGTTCGCGTTCGTGTAGCGTTTGAGAACGCGTTCGAACAGGACCAGACATGATGCATGATAAAACAAAGAAAATACGTGCGCGTTTGAGTAGCGTTAGTAAACGCATTTGAACGGTAAACAAAAGGTTCGCGTTCGTATAGCTTTCGAGAACGTGTTCGAACGAGACAAGACCTGATGAAACAAAATGCATGCCCATTCGAGTAGCGTTCGTAAACGCGTTAAAATGGGAAACAAAAGGTTTGCATTTGTATGGCGTTCGAGAACGCGTTCGAACGGGATAAGACCTGATGCATGATAAAACAAAGAAAACTCATGCGCGTTCGAGTAACGTTCGCAAACGCGTTCAAACGGTAAACAGAAGGTTCGCGTTTGTGTAGCGTTTAAGAACGTGTTCAAACGGGACCAGACCTGATGCATGATAGACGACGCAACACATACATAGATAAGCAAATCCACAATGTAGGACCCCGTGTGCCCGATTGAACTTGTTCCCATTCAATCGGGTGTACCTCATCCAGCGCGGAATAACATCATGGATAAGGTAGCCTTTAGGCATTTTCCCTCGAATAGAGGACCTTGAATCCACCCTAGTTAGCCCATGCACACAAGAATGCAATGAATGCGTAAATAAAGCAATGTTATGCAAAAGATAAATGACCTAATAAAAGGCGCGGAAAAAAATCGTGGTAAAGGTAGCCTTCAGGCATTTCCTCAAATAGAGGACCTTTAATCCACCCTAGTTAGCCCATGCGCATTATGTTACCGTGCATATAAAATAAATGAGACAATAATGTGGACTTCTGTATATCGGTTAAACGTATCTCACATTCAATCAAACACACTTTGTCCGACGCGACAAAGTATGGTCGTAAAGGTAGCCTTTTGGACATTTCTCCCCTCAAATTGAGAACCTTTAGACTAACATACTAAGCCCATGTGCACTACATCCTCAATACACAAACAAGTAACGTGCAGAAAGTAAAGGGTGAAATATAAAATACGGATAATAAATGATCAAGATAAAATGAAGCGAGATATGTGCCGTTTGCTCAAGTGGTACGTGGAGTTGTATCCCAAGTACAGACCGCACTACCGTCCATTCAGATTCAGCTACGGAATTTACGTCTGGGTTTCCATCATATATACCACAAGAGACGACACATTTTCCCATCCACTCAAAGGCCACAACATGCATCCACAAACAACTCTCATGCGAAGATAATAAATAAAATAATTAAAAGATGAATGAAAGTAAATAGGAAAAGTGCCCCCATGTCTAACCTCTTAGGTTGCCTCTCGAAAGTGCGTTACACGGCCATCGAAAGGGTTGATGCTCCGCAACTTCTCCGGTTCACTGGTCCACTGCCCGTTCGCTGCTTCGCTGTTTTGAGCTGTCATTTCCTCTATTTTGCTGCTATTTTTCGGTCACTATCTTATGGTTTTAGGCTATTATTTTTGGTGTATTTGGGCTACTGTTTAGGTGTGATTTGGGCTTCTGTTTGGGTGTGATTTTCGGTGGTGTTATGGTGTGGTTTGGGGGCTGTTTCGGTGAGGTAAAGGGGCTGAGTTTATGCGGCAATGGAGGGGGTCTTGAAGGATGAGTATTCGGCTATTGTAGAGAGAGGAGAAGAGGATTATTTGTTTGTTGTTTCTTGTGTTAGGCGTGAGATGCTAGGAGAGTTTTGGGTGCTAATGCTTTGCAGAATTTTCTGTCGTTTGTATGTATGTGCTAGGGGTTCTAAGGTTGGATTTGTGTTTCTTTTATAGGCAAAGGCTAGGGTTTCTAAGGTTTGAATAGGAATGGATCAAGTAATTATGGGGGGGGGGGGATATTTTGATTAGTGTCTCACAAGGAAAGATCTTCTTAAGTTATGGAGGAGATTTGGTTTGATTGGGAAGGTCATATATTTAATTTGTTTATTTAGGTATGTGAATTATTTTGATTGGGATGTGATTTATTTAATTTAGGAAGGATATTATTTTAATTTGTGACATGTTTTAAATGTTTTAATTATTTTTGGGTGGGTTTTGGTGGGCTAATTGGGCTTGGGCGTGAGGCTAGCAACAAAACCAGAAGTACCGACATCGTTCGAACGCCGATTCGAACGCTGCACGAATGAACGTGTTCACGAATGCAGCATGAATGAAAACAGTGAACATGTGAATTGAATCCAATGACATACTTATTCTGAATTTCCCCTTCCGACATTCGTTTCTCGCGAATTTCGCAACCTAAAGAGTAGTGCCTCCGTACGGGACTCATCATTGATACTTATATGCAAAAATACAGTGCCTACACTCCCCCTGCAAAAGTGTAGATGAATCCTGATGTATATTTTCTACCATCGAGATCTTCTGTCTTATCTGAATCAGTATAGCCTTCCAAGATCGGATCAGATCCCCTGTAACACAGACGAAACTTTGTTGTACCCTTGAGGTACCTGAGAATCCATTTGACTGCCTCCCAGTGTTGCTTTCCAGGGTTAGAGAGAAAACGACTCACTACATCCACTGCGTGTACAATATCTGGCCTGGTACATACCATTGCATACATTAGGCTTCCAACAGCTGAAGAATATGGTATTGCTGACATTTCCTCTATCTCTTTCTTGGATGACGGGCATGAACTCTTGCTCAGTTTGAAATGGTGCGCTAGCGGAATGCTGACTGATTTGGCTTTCTGTATATCGAACCTCCTGATTATCCGTTCAATATACCTCTCCAGTGAAAGCCACAACTTCTTGTTCTGTCTGTCACGAACAATCTCCATTCCCAAAATCTGTTGAGCTGGTCCTAATTCTTTCATGTCGAAAGCCTTGGAGAGTTCTTTCTTCAGCTGGCTGATCTTCGCTGCTTCTTGTCCAACAATTAACATGTCATCTACATACAGTAGAAGAGCAACAAAATTTCCATATGGAAACCTCTGGATGTATACACACTGATCTGCTGCAGTTCTTTTATAGCCTTGACCCACCATGAATGAGTCGAACTTTTTATACCACTGCCTCGGTACTTGCTTGAGCCCGTACAAGCTCTTTTTCAGCTTGCAAATAAAGTTTTCTTTACCTGAAACCTTGGATCCTTCTAGCTGCTCCATGTAGATTTCTTCATTCAGATCACCATGAAGAAATGTTGTTTTGACATCTATATGTTCAAGCTCCAAGTTTAATTTGCCTACCAATCCTATGATGACTTGGATTGAAGCCATTTTTACCACTGGTGAAAATATCTCATCAAAGTCAATTCCTTTTTTTTTTACTGTAGGAATCATTTGACAACTAGCCGAGCTTTGTGTTTCACCACATTTCCGCTGCCATCTTTCTTGAGCTTGAATACCCATTTGTTCTTTATTGCCTTCATTCCATTTGGGAGCTTGACTATCTCATAAATGTTATTTTTTCTGCAGAGATTCCATTTCATCTTGTATTACGTGTAGCCATTTATCTTTGTCTTTATGAGATACATCTTCGTTGAATGTTTCTGGCTCCCCCTTGTCAGTAAGCAGAATGTATTCTGATCCTGAGTATCTGGCTGATGGAATTCGGCCTCTCTCAGATCTTCATACTGGAGGTTCTGGCTGTCTGTTGTCATCCGGATCTGTAGATGATCCTAAAGCCTCTGATGGAGCAGGCTGTAGCTCCCTCTGCTCAACATTTCCTTCCTCCTCTGGTTTTGCTTCTAGTATGTCTTGTACCCCATCATAATTTGTTTCCACTGGTGTTGGTGCTAGGGTTGTGTCTGGATTTGCATCGGTATTGTCGGCACTGGATTTAGAAGGCATCTTGGGCTTTTCAATGTCTTCTATTGTCTGGTCTTCAAGAAACACTACATCCCTGTTTCTGATGACCTTCATTTCCTTCGGGTCCCATAGCCTGTATCCAAATTCCTCGTCTCCATAGCCTATGAAGATGCATGGGATAGTCCTTGCATCGAGCTTCTGCCTGAGCTCCTTGGATACATGTGCAAATGCTAAACATCTGAATATTCTGAGGTGAGAATATGAGGGATTCTTACCAGACCACACTTTCTCCGGAATTTCGAAGTTCAACGGTATAGATGGTGATCTGTTGATCAGGTAGCAGGCAACACAGACATCTTCTCCCCAGAATGGCTTTGGCAGCTTAGCCATGCTGATCATGCTTCTGACTTTCTCCATAATGGTGCAGTTCATCCTTTCAGTGACACCATTGTGTTGTGGGGTGCCGAATGCCGTGGCTTCTGCAGTAGGCATCGAACTCCCTAGAAGTGTATTCGCATTCATTGTCTATGTGAATGCACTTCAGTTTCTTTCCTGTTTCACGCTCGACCATGGCATGGAACAATTTGAAATAGTCCAGGATCTGATCCTTTGATTTCAGAAAATACACCCATACTTTCCGAGAAGCATCGTCAATGAAAGTCAGAAAATATTTATTACCACCTAGTGAGTTTACCTCCAAGGGACCACATACATCAGAGTATACCAGACTGAGTAACTCTGATTTTCTTGTAGAATAAATATTGAAAGAGACTATATGTTACTTACCAAAAATACAGTGATTGCAAGGATCCAGAGCAGCATTTTTGGAGACAGAGATTAGATCCTTCTTTGTCAAGGTAGACAACCCCATTTCACTCATGTGACCGAATCTCTAGTGCCACAGATTCTGAGAAGCCTCCGGTTAAGCTATATTTAGGCTTTCTGCACAAATCTTCACATGAGTCTTGTATAAGGTTCCTCAGATGTGTCCTCGGGCAATGACCATGGCATATTTTATCATCATCCAAGTGCCATTGCTGAAGTGGCTAACATAACCCTGTATTTTTCCGCAACTGTATTTCACCAATTCCTACTATCTGAGAAGAACTGGTATTCCCCATCTTCACTGCTCCAAAGTCTCATGCTTTGTATGTTGTGAAGAAATCCCTGTGAGGAGTGACGTGGTAGGATGTTGCAGTATCTACCACTCATTCGACATCCTGAGTTGCGGTGTGAAGGCATGCTTTTTCTTGGCCGGAGCATATAGCTACATCTACTGTGGTAACTACTAGTGTCTCTGCATCATTCTTCTTCGGCTGGTTATTGCCTTGTCCCTGCTCCCGTTGCAGTTTCCGGCAATTTTTCTTCAAGTGGCCTTCTATGCCACAGTGGAAGCACTTGTATGTATTTTTCCCGTCATTGGATTTGCCTCTGCTTTTGCTTCTGCTTCTTTTTTCTCACCTTGATTTTCTCCTGTTGTCTTCCTCGTTGCTCCGAGACAAGGGCTTCTGTTTGATCTGAGCCCACATCTTTTCTTCTGGCTTCTTCATTTGACAGGGCATCTTTTACCATATGCATGGTAAGTTTGCCTCCTGGAGCTGAGTTGCTGAGAGTAACCACCAAAGTTTCCCATCTATCAGGAAGAGAACTGAGTAGCAAGAGGGCTTGAACTTCGTCTGCCATTTGCATGTCTACTGCATACAACTGGTTCACCAGGCTTTGGAACTCGTTGGTGTGTTCTGCAACGGAAGTTCCACTCCGTAGCTTCAGGTTCACCAAACTCCTTATGATTAAGGCCTTATTTCGAGCTGTTTTGGCCTGGAACATGTCTTCCAATTTCCTCCACATTTCATAAGCATCTGTGTCCTCTGCTATGTGGTGGAAGATACTGTGACCGATCCACTGCCTAATCTGACCCAAAGTTCTGTTGTTGAGTTTATTCCAGTCATACTCCTTAACAGACTCTGGTTTCTCTCCCATCAACTCGATGACATCAAACAGATCTTTGCAATGCAAAAAATCTATCATCCGAGGTCTCCAGATGGGAGTTTAGTTACAACCAGTTTAATCATTGCACTAGAATGAGAATCTTCTATTTCCATTTTAAGTTTTTAAAGTTTAAAAATGAAAATACACTAAAATTGGGGCTTAATTTCACAAATCTGAGGTCATCGTTGTGTCTGGAAAGGTCGAAAATGGTGGAATAGACACTTCGTTGGTCTAAATCCGACACAAGGGCTGATTTGTAAATTCCTAAAATTTCTGGGGCAAAATTGCAAATTTCAAAACTTCATGGGGCTAAATGAAATTTACCAGGATGCTGATGTGGCAGTGCTGACGTGGCTACTGACGTGGCAGTGTGGGACCGATTTTGCTGACATGGCAGACATGTGGCGGATGATGTGGCAGCTGACGTGGTGGATGACGTGTCTGCTGACTGGTTGATGACGTAGTGCTGACTGGGCTGACTGGGCGTGATGTGGCGTTGACATGGCAGCCACATAATTGTCTTCAACCTTTGTCTGGCGCGTGACTGCAATTGGGACTCACGCGCCGGCGCGTGTGGCGTCTCTGGATGTCGGTTCGGTCGCCGGAAAATACCACTATGCTCGTCTCTCCGTGAACTAGCTGATGGTACCCTCAAAATTGATTTTTGACAACTTTTGTCGGAACTAGGTTTCCGAACGGAAGCTCTGTTATTCGGTTTTACGACCCCAAATAAGAACCGAAGCTCATGATACCACTTGTTGTGATTCACTGATCACTTTAGAGAGTTTTGAGGAAAAACTGAATCCTTTCTATTACTATCAAGAATAGAAATACAAGTTTACAAAACTTAAACAAAAACCTCACTCTACACTCTCTTTACAATTTACACACTTTTGGGGATGGTTTTTAACACCGGAAATTATCTGAATTTATAGGCAAATTATGGCGCTACTGTTCACCCCTGAATTTCAGCCACAATTCATGGCTTTTCTTTGTTTGCTTCACCAAGTTTTCAAACCCACCGAAAGTAGGTTTTTTCATTTTTCCATTATTCTTCAAAGTTGGTGATGAAGCTTCTCATGTGTGGACAAGTTCTGGATGCAGCTGGATCTCACAACAAACACAAGGGAGGTAGAAGTTTATAGCTTTAATTTAAAGGCTTGAGGTTAAGTTTAATAAGGGAGAGTAAGTTTCTCATCATCAAAAGAGGGGAGCACATGGTGATATCCTCAGTGCAAATTGTCAACAGATCATTCGAAATTTTCCGTTGCATCAATGGATTCTAAATCAGGTACGCTATTGAATCATCCGAATAATTCTTTAATTTGTATTCTAAGCTGTTGTGATAAAGGTCATGTTGTAAAATAAATTCTAACATCTTATATCAGAGCTTCAGGAACACAATTTTCTACAGATTTTTCATAAAGTTAAGAAAAATCTGATGAATTTTTCTGATGAATTTTTTTTATTAGATCCATGATTATTTTGATTTGTTGATATGTTAATGGTTTTTATTAATTAATTCAATTTTTAAACACATAAAGTTTATAGATTAATTATTAAATTAGATATGTGAATTTTTGAATTTATGAAATACTGAAAAAAAAAATGTTTGAAGGAAAACAATAATTGCATGATTGATTTTAAAATAAAAATCATGCAATTAAAATATGGCCTTCTTAATTGTGGGCTGCCGACAGTTAGGGATGGCAAAAAGTCCGGGTCCGATCCCGTTCGGTCCGGCTCGCTCGGGGTTTTGGCCGGGTCTAGAAATGGATGCCAGGTTCAGATTTAGGCCCGGGCCCGACCCGACCCGGTTTAAAAATATATCATATATATTTTTTATATTTATATAATAAATTATATATTTTTTATAATTATATAATAAATTATATATATATAATTTTTTTATTTTTAAAAAATCGGGTCGGCCCGAACCAGGCTTTTCCCGGGCTTAAAAAATATTCCCGAGCCTGGCCCATTGCCAATCCTACCGGCAACCTTTATTATAGCTATTAGGCGCGTGAGTCACACACGCACAAGTAAGGCCATCTTTTCGTCAGTTTTTAGTCAAGTCCTGGATAATAGCATATAGGCCCCCATTATTATAATTTGATTTCTAGATTTTATTTTAAATTTAGTTTTTATCCCAAAATTTAAATATAAAATCATAATTAATTATTTGTGATAATTTATGAGATAAATTATTATCTCATAAAGTTTTATTTATACATAGGTATAAAAATTATCACTTTTTAGAGAGAATTAATTGTATCTCATAAAGAAAAATTTCAATACAATTAATTTATTTGTGACATAGAGATAAATATAGAATTAATTTATCTCATAAATTATGTCACAATATTTAGGAATGTAATTTTATGGACAATTACGCCCATTGTCTGTAAATAATAAAATTACACCATTAAGATTATTTTTCAAGATAATATAAAGTGTATCCTGATGTGAGAATTACTTATGAGTTAAGTGAAACTGTAGCCACCAAAGTGACATTGTCACTGAATCTTTTAAGTGATGATGGTCTGGTATGATTTAGGGCTGTTTTTTTTTATGTGCAGTCTTCTGTCCAAATATGTGGATTTTAAGTTAAATTTTAGAAATATTGTATATTAGACATATGGTTGGGAATGGACTAGTCTGAGTGGTTTATTCACCCAAGTGTGGTAAACTTACAAGGATTAGATAAGTTTTTGAATCGTCTTATATGAACAATTTTTAATTACATATTGTATATTCTGCCCAAATGTGTTTATAAAGTGATGTGCTAAAATTCTTGGTATAATACTCTTTTATGACTTGGAGTATTATTTATTATCTTGTCTTGTGCTTAAACTAAAGAAAAAAAAAAACTAAAGGATTGCATTGTTATTTGTTTTATAGTCATCTTTTCAGTTAACAACAACACTGTGACTATAGAGATATTAATTGGCTCCAACTTTAAAGTGTGGAAAAGAGATATGCAGTTGGCTATGGAATTAGTAGATACTGATCTTGCTATGACTACTCCTAAGCCAGCTGATATTAATAGTTCCAGTACTGATATGGATAAGCAGCTACATACAGTACGACATAAGTCAAATCACAAGTGCTATTTGACTATAAAGAGATCCATTCTTGAGCATTTGCTAAGTGGTCTTCCAAAAATCTCTATAGCAAAAGATTTCCTAACAACTGTATCTGAACGATATAAAGTCTCAATCAATGCAGAAATTGGTACCCTTCTGAAGCAATTATACTCGATAAAGTATAATGATAATGGAGATGTTAGGGAGTTCATTTTGATGATGGTCCATATTCAGAACAAGCTGAAAAATCGTAACATTATTCTTCCCGATGCTTGCATTGTCCATTAAACATTGAATACTCTGCCTACAGAGTTTGGTACAATTGTAACTACTTACAATTCGAGGGAAGAACCTTGGAATGTTAATGATTTCATTGACATATGTGTTGATGATGAAGAGAAGCTCAAGGCAGGGCATATAGATACAACTCTCATTGTTTCTAAGCCTCGCAAGAAAGATAAGAAATCTAAATTTTCAGTTTTTGGTAATGTTCTAAATTACAATAAACCTAGTCAGACAAGAACTGTGAGTGGTACTAAAGGTGTCTTCAAGAAAGAACTTAAATGTTTCTTTTGTAAAAATAAATGGCATAATAAGTCTGATGAACACTAAAAAGTGCATATTTATTATACGAAAAATCAATCATTTAACACTCATAGTTTCAATAATCCCCTTAATTTGGCACATCTGTGAAATAATATTTTACATTATATTTTATATATTTTTATTGTGTATTTTTTGTTATTTGGTAGGTAAAATACTGCTCGGAAGCTCGACAGGAAAAAAACCTGACTTGGAAAAGGGAAAAAATGGAAAATCAGCAAGCGCTTCACGACGCGCAAGGACTTAGCGTCGCGACGCTCCCATGAAGACTAAGACACTGCGGGCACCGTATCGCATCGCGACACGTAGGACTTTAGCGTCGCGACACCCTCATCTTCTAACTCGTGTCTACAGGTGGCATCCGCATCGCGACGCACAAAGCTTCAGCGTCGCGCCTCGTGGACAGAATTTTGCCTATAAATTGAAGCTTACAGCAGAAGAAGTTTTCATACTTTCTTTCCGAATTCTCTATAGGTTTTTAGGAAGAGAGTGTCTTGTGTTTTTATTTATTTAAGCTTTCTGTAATGTCTTTTTCTTTCCGTAACGAATTACGAGTGTTTTTAATTACAAAATGAGTAGCTAATTTCTTTTTACTGGGGTAAAGGTGAAGCTTTTATAATGAAAACTTAGATCAATCTCGCTTATATTATAATAAATAAATTGAAATCTAATGATTAAAACTTGATTTAAATCTGGATTAGTTATTGACATATCTTGCTACCGCCTATATGGCTGGTTTTATATGGCTACCGCCTATATTTTTGATTTTATATTTTTTGACATAACTAAGTACCTAACTGGAATTTTTATCGATAGAAATCAACACCACCTATATAGTTGGTTTTATATGTTTTGGCATAATTAATTCATGAGATAAATTAATTGGGTAACAAGTACAATTTATATATTATAATAAAGCGAGATTTCTAGATTTGAAATATTAAAAGTGGATCCCCTAACTCCAGTATTTTATTTTATTATTGCTTATTGACCTAAAGATTTACAACTACTTAACCAAATAAAACCTTTTTTTCTTTTCGCTCTACTTATCATTCTATTTTACTAAATTTATTCCATGTGGATCGACCCAGGACTTACCGGGTTATTTTATTACTTCGACACTCTTATACTTGGGAGTAAAGAACCACTTTTTGAGCGTGTCAAGTTGCCGAGGAATTATTATTTAGTAGATAGAATAACTATTTTAATTAATTTTCTTTTCTTTTTTTTGGTTTAATTTTTTGTGTCTTCTCTTTATTTGGAAATTTTTTTCCTTTTTTTTAGTATTATATTTGTATTTTTAGATTTTTGTATATATTTTTTTATGGCATGAAACACTGATCTCGATCATCTAGCGGTAGATTATATAGAGAGCCTCCATCACCTTCATCGTTCGTCAAAATGGCCGAGAACCGAAATGAGAACCAAAATGGGAATCCACCTGCCCAAGTTGAAAACCCAGTTGATCAGGAAGAAAATGAGTCTCAGCATAACGATCATCCTAGGACACTCAGATAATTTATGAATCCCACTAGGATATGATCACAATCTTGTATTATTTTTCCTCCAGATACAACACGTTTCAATTTTAAATCAGGTATCATCCATCTTTTACCCACATTCTACGGTCTAGAATCAGAAAATCCTTATCAGCACTTAAGGGAGTTTGAAGAGGTATGTAACACTTGCATAGACCAAAGTTGTAGCATAATGTAATTCGTTTAAAGTTTTTTTTTTCCCTTTTCTTTAAAAGATAAAGCAAAAATTTGGCTGAAAACCTTAGGTCGGGATCTATTAGAACATGGGATGATTTACCATAACAGTTTCTTAAAAAGTTCTTTCCCTCTCATAGGACAAATTCCTTTAAGAGGAGAATCACAACCTTCACACAAGAGTCGGGGAAACCACTTTACCAATGTTGGGATAGGTTTAAAGAAATGTTAAATGTTTATCCACATCACGGGTTTGAAATATGGAGGCTAGTTGCCTACTTCTACGAGGGTTTAACACCCCAAGGTAGACAAGTAGTGGAGATGATGTGTAACAGTGAGTTTAGGGACAAAGATCTCGAAAACGTACTAGATTACCTAGAACACATAGGAGAGAATGCACAAAAATGGGACACAGTAGGCACCTATAAGTCATCTATAAGACCACAGTCATCCGGTAGAGGAATGTTTAACCTTATGGAAGACCATGGCCTTGCTGCCAAGTATTCATCTCTATCTAAAAAAATTGAGGCTTTAGAAGCAGGGAAAATTGATCATGTCAAGTCAGTTCATGAAGTCCTATGTCAAATCTGTAATTCAAATGAAAATGTCAAATAAGTTTGCCCATCCTTGCCAGCCTTGTAAGAATGTCTCCATGACCAATTCAGTTCCATAAACACATTCAATAGACCAAATCCAAACCCATACTCACAAACCTATAATTTCGGTTAGAGAAATCATCCGAACTTGAATTGGAGGAATGATAACTAAACACAATCATCGCAACAACCTCCCCAGGTTCACCAGAATTCCTGAAATTCCTACAATTTTGCATCATATGTCCCACCACATAGGAAAATCATTGAGGATATCTTGAATGTATTCATGGAGAAATAGGAAGCCATCAATAACCAAAATGGACAAACGATGAATGATTTCAGAGAAAATTTTGCTAAAATTACATATGCATTGACCATTAATGAGAAATGAAAGTTTCAAGCACAACCGCAGTCAAATCCCAAGAGTCATCTAAATCCTCACAAGGGTAGTTATGGAAATCAATACTTAGATCAAGTCAAATATGTTATTACTCTTCTTAGCCACAGAGCTATTCTTGAACCTCGCGAAGCTGAGAATAAAACAGATTCAGAGGGTAAGGAAGAGGTTGATGAACCATTACCGTCATTGGTAATAATAGTTTTTCTCATGCAACTCCATTTCCTCAAGCATTAAAAACAAATAAATTTAATCATTCCCCATAGATTTATGAAATATTCAAATAGGTAAAGGTCAATATTCATTTGTTAGATGCCATCCAACATATACCATTTTATGCCAAATTTCTGAAAGAATTGTGCACCGTTAAAAGAAAACATCATGTAAGAAAGAAAGCTTTTTCTAGCTGAACAGGTAAGTTCCATTCTCTCAACCAATAATGCATTAAAATAGAGAGACCCTGGTTGTCCAACTATTTCTTGTATTATTGGAAATCAAAGCATTGACCATGCTTTGATTGATCTCGGAGCCAGTGTCAATTTGAACCAATAATGTATTAAAATACAGAGACCCTGGTTGTCAAACTATTTCTTGTATTATTGGAAATCAAAGCATTGACCATGCTTTGATTGATCTCGGAGCCAGTGTCAATTTGCTTCCATTTTCGGTTTACCAACAACTTAATATTGGTGAGATAAAACCAACCTCAACTGCTCTTTTACTTGCCGATAGATCAGTCAAGGTACCAAAAGAATTGGGAAGATGTTTTATTGCAAGTCGATAATTCATATATCCTGTGGATTTTATTGTCTTAGAAACATAACCTTTGGCAGACAGTTATAAGCCAATCCCTATAAAACTTGGTCGTCCATTTTTAGCAATTGCTAACGCTTTAATTAATTGCAGGAATGGAATCATGAATATGTCTTTTGGCAACATGACATTAGAGCTAAATATTTTTAAAATATGCATATAGCTATATGATAAGGAAAATGAAAATGAAAACATAGAATCAATTAAGCCAATTATGGATGAGCATATTTAGGGGAGGTTTATCGGATCCCATGAAAATTTGGACTGCTAATTTTGTTGAATCAATTACGAAAATGGATTCAAATATTACTAATTATTTTCTACTTGACTTTACACAGGTATTGGAAGACGATGGAGAGATACAAAATTTGGAAGAACTGGGAACACTGGAAGAAGAAAAACACGAGGAAGCACCCAAATTGGAGTTAAAAGCTTTGCCAGAAGGACTGAAATATGCATTTATAGAAGATAAACAAACTTAACCTGTGATAATTTCTTCTCTTCTTACAAGAAATCAAGAAGATAAGTTGTTAAATATATTGAAAGAATACAAACTAGCAATTGGATGGGCTTTAAAAGACATAAAAGATATTAATCCATTAATCTGCACACACCGAATACATTTAGTAGATAATGCTAGGACATATCGTCAACCCCAAAGAAGATTAAACCCTCACATGAAAGAAATAGTAAAAACTGATGTCCTTAAACTTTTTGATGTAGGCATTATCTACCCTATCTCTAATAGTAAGTGGATAAGTCCTACTCAAGTTGTACCCAAAAAGTCTGGAATTACTATTGTAAAAAAATGATAAAGGAGAATTAATCCCAACTCGCATCCATCTAGTTGGCGTATGTGCATTGATTATAGAAAACTAAATGACGCAACTAGAAAAGATTATTTTCCTTTACCATTTCTTGACCAAATTTTGGAAAGAGTAGCTAGACATCCATACTATTGTTTTCTTGATGGTTACTCGAGTTATTATCAGATTCACATTGCTTTAGAAGACCAGGAAAAGACCGCATTCACATGCCTCTTGGAACATTTTCATTTAGGAAAATACCTTTTGGACTCTGTAATGCACCTGCAATATTCCAACGATGCATGTTAAACATATTTAATGACATGGTTGAACACTGTTTAGAGGTCTTTATGGATGATATAACTATTTTTGGGAATTCATTTGATAATTGCTTGAAAAATTTGGAAAATATTTTGAAAAGACGTGAAGAAAAAGGACTTGTGTTAAATTGGGAAAAATGTCATTTCATGACTAATTCAGGAATTTTTTTGGGTCACGTTGTGTCATCTAAAGGTATTGAGGTTAACAAGGCAAAAATAGAAGTAATCTCCAAATTTCCATCACCAAAAATAATCAAGGAAATCTGTTCTTTCTTAGGACATGCATGATTTTATAGGAGGTTCATTAAAAACTTTAGTACCATATCCAGACCCTTATGTAACCTCATATTAAAAGATGCAACATTTGAATGGACAGAAAAAATGTCAAAAATTATTCGAAAAATTATCAGTCTTTTGACTTATGCTCCTATTATGCAATCCTCTGATTGGTCCCTGCCTTTTGAGCTAATGTGTGATGCTAGTGGTTATGCAGTTGGTGCAGTGCTAGGACAGAGAAAGAAAGTTAAGTCGCATGTAATATATTACGCAAGTAGAACTTTAAATAGTGCACAAATGAATTACACTACCATAAAAAAAGAACTACTTGTTGTAATATTTGCATTGGATAAATTTCGATTATATTTAATTGGTTCTTCAATCATTGTCTATTCTGATCATACTGTTGTTAGATATTTGATGTCTAAACAGGATGCAAAGCCAAGATTAATAAGGTGGATTATATTGCTTCAAGAATTCAATCTCACAATCAAAGATAAGAAAGAGGCAGATACTGTGGTTGCAGATCATTTATCGAGACTTACAAATAAGTCATTAATTGATACAACTCCTATCAATGACTCCTTTCCCGATGAGTTTTTATTCTCTATAAACACAATGCCTTGGTATGCTAATATCGTCAATTTTCTTGCAACAAGAAAGATACCTCCAGATTGGAGCCAACAAGACGTGAGGAAATTTTTGACCGAAGTCAAAAGATTCTATTGGGATTATCCATATCTATTTAAGTGTTGCCCTGATTAGATTTTTTGACGATGCATATCAGATAGTGAGATAAGTGGTGTTATTCAGTTTTGTCATTTAAAAGCATGTGGAGGTCAGTTTTCATCTAAGAAAACCGCTGTAAAAATTTTACAGTGTGAATTTTATTGGCCTACCATCACAAGCTTTCAGAAAAACTGGTGAAAACTATCAAAAGTTGGGATCCATTTCAAAAAGAAACATGATGCCTTTAAATCTCATCATTGTCACAAAATTTTTTGATTGTTGGGGGATAGATGTCATGGGCCCATTTCCACCATCATTTGGATTTTTATATTTTTTATTTGCAGTCGATTATGTCTCAAAATGGGTCGAGGTGATTCCTTGTCGGAACAATGATCACACAACTATGATCAAATTTTTAAAATAAAATATTTTAAATTGATTTGGAATCCCTCGGGCCATTATAAGTGATGGAGGTAAACACTTTTGTAACAGACCCTTTGAGTCCTTAATGAATAAGTATGGAGTCACACACAAAGTTTCCACCTCATATCACCCTCATAGGAATGGTCAAGTTGAACTAGCGAATAGGGAAATTAAATAAATTTTAGAAAAAACGGTTAACCCAAATCGCAAAGATTGGTCTCTTCGACTAACTAATGCACTTTAGGCATACCGAACAGCTTTCAAAACTTCTTTGGGAATGTCACCTATCGTCTAGTTTATGGAAAACCTTGTCATTTGCTTGTAGAACTTGAGCATAAAACATATTAGGTATTAAAACATTCAATTCAAACCTTGAAAATGCCAGTCACGAACTTAAATTACAATTAAATAAACTTAAAGAGTTAAGGAATGATTCATATGAGAATACGAAAATTCTTAAAGCTAAAACTAAGGCCTTTCATGATAGTCGAATTTCACGAAAAATATTTGATGTTGGTCAAAAGGTTTTGTTTTATAATTATCATCTTCATTTATTTCCTAGAAAATTGAAATCCAAATGGTGTGGCCCATTCATTGTGAAATATGTTTATCCATACGGGGCTATTGGCATTGAGAATCATAGGGATAGTGATGTATTTAAAGTGAATGGACAACGTCTCAAACCATTTTTGGAGTGTTCAAAAATTTTCAAAAGTTTTTCTCCTTTCAAACCCAGTATACCGTGATTGATGTAGTTCCTTTTCTTTTCTGTTTAATATTTTTCTAATTTCCATTTTTCTTAATTTTGCAGCATTTTTGGCTTTTCTTTTTTTACACCCCGGTTAAGCAGCGGATAACGGTACTCTGGGACTCAAAGTCGGTTATTTTAGTCTCCTAAAATTACTGATACTCTACAACTAAAGAATAGAAGAAACTCTCGCAAAATCCGCAAATATTTTCATTCTCTTCCCTAAAATGCTCTGAAAAAAATGTACAAAGCACACACAGAAAGAATGAGGCTTCTTATGATTCATTGTATTCCTAGTGATATTCGTTGGGTAATTGAAGCAAAAGTTCGCTTGGCAGGTGAGTCATCTGACTCTTTCATTTCTTACATGTCTTGTTTAGGTCAAAGCACCTATGCTAAAAAATAAAGAGCTAAACAATTAGGTGTTTGTTATAAATGTGCACGTTATACGTGCAACACTCGTTGTCGTTCTCGAGGAATGATGTCTGATAATCGCGAAGATAAAATTCAATTCATTAGAGATGGCTTGAGTAAGGAGTCTTTAGATGATATATCATTGACTCTTGAGACGCATCCTAGTGGATATGTCCATTGTGAGATTCGTAAGTTACATACACAATTTTAAAAAGAAAGACAACAATACAGTCTCGAGAATCTGACTTTAAAAGACCATGTTTGCCAATTTATAAGAAAATTAGATGGGAAGCCTATCTCCGACCTATAGAGGGCGTTCAAGCCGTTACTGGATGTAAAACCAGAGGAAGATGTGAGCCACAATTACAACTCCCAGTACATATTGTTTTAATTAATTTACTGTTCTAAATTTCTTTACTTTTTACTGACAGTATCTAAACTTTTTGACTATCACAATTTATTTCATTGTTCATCTAATAATTGTCATTTTGCAGGTACTAGTGCATTTATTACTCACCCTATTTTCAAGATCTATAAATTTAGCTCGTCACGTCTCTCTCTTTAACACATCTAGCTAAGAGAGATAGCACAAATGGAGTTACGTTCAAGACGATGAGTCACTAATATTTGTGTTTTGTGAAACTAAACCAGAATTTATTGAGTCTGCGAGAGAATTGGGTAGAGTTATTGCAAACAGAAACATGCACTTAGTATATGGCGGTGGAAATCTTGGTTTGATAGGTTGTATTTCAAAGGCTGTACAAGAAAATGATAGTCAAGTTTTGGGGATCATTCCAAAACCCTTGGCAGTGGACAACATCATCGGAAAATCAAATGGAGAATAATGTATTGTCTCAGGCAAGTCTGAAAGACTTACTAAAATGATAAATCATGCTGACGTTTTTATTGCTTTACCAGGTGGGCTAGACACGTTGGAAGAAATATCCACAGTTGCGTCATGGACAAACTTGAATATTCACAAAAAAAACCCATTGGGTTGTTTAATGTTAATGGATTTTTCGATTTTCTTTTTGTATTTCTTGAATATGCTAAAAGAAATGGGTTTATATCAAAACCAGTAAGAGATATCTTCCTAACTGCAAGAAAAGTTGATGATTTAATTGACCAACTCTTAGCTTATGAACTATAAATCAATCATATTCTTTCCAAATTGAAATGGTCTGGTAACGATCGTGGCAAAAAGCGCAGAGTAAGCTTGGATATTAATCTGTAATCTTTAGTCGTAGATGTAATTGTCAATTTCACACTAACCAGGTGATATATTCTAAACTCTACTTCTATTTCCTTTAAATATTGGGGACAATGTCTCATTTTGGTTGGGGGGAGGGGATAGTTTACTAGATAATTTTCATGTTTCGTTGATGTTTTTAATTTTAAAAAATATTTTTACTTTGTTATTATTTTGTTTAAAAATATATACACATATATACAAACAAACTAACAACAAATTGTGACTAACCAAGTATAATTGTTGTTCAGAGGTGGCTGTGTAAGGAGTTTTCGCTCCTGAGAAGCATCTAAAAATAATTTGTAACAAGTTATTTTTGTTCCTTTCTTTTTCAATTATTTAAATTTGTAAATTCTCCATAACATTGATTAAATTTGATCTTCATATGCTCATCTAACATATATTATCAATAACATGGTAACATATGATCATGGGTGATAAGTGAAAATTATGTAATATTCAGTTCTCTAGTTTATTGGAGGTAACACCTTAAGACAATTAAATTTTATGTTTACAAAATAAAAACTAATCAAGCTTTTACTTAGTAATCGGACATCTTGCCTCGGTAAGCAGTGATTCTTCGGTAAAACGGTAATGCTAAATAAATTCATTTTCGTTGCCTCTATAACTCGAACAATTAAGTCCATATGGGTGTTTTAACACTTATTGCCCTAAGGCCAACTGGTCTAGGAATCACTGACCGAAAGCTCTTTACAAGGGTTAAAAAGAAATCTTAAAGAAATCAGACACCTTTATATATATATCTGAGATCTGAGGAATTAAGTCTGTATGGGTGTCTTAACACCTAATGTCATAAAACCAACTGGTTTGGGAGTCACTGGCCCAAAGCTCGATACAAGGATTAAAGATGTATTTGTAAATAAACTTTCATTGCCAAAAGGTGCGAACTCTAATGTAATTTTAGGATAAAAATATTACTCTCTTTTCAATAGATACATGTGAATATTGTGGACACAATCAGTTGATTAATACCTTGTTTTATAAGTGTATGGAAGAATGGTCAAAAGAACATGAGAATTTATTTATTTGATCATTTAGAAAGAAAGAAAATAATTGTTAACTTGGATAAATAAATTTCTTTTAGTTTTCGCTTGAATTACTAGGGACTAGTAATAAGATGGTTGGGGAGTGTGATGAACACTAAAAAATACATATTTATTATATGAAAAATCATTATTTAACTCACATAATTTCACTAATCTCCATAATTTGGTACATTTGTGAAATAATATTTTACATAATATTTTATATATTTTTATTGTATATTTTTTATTATTTGGTAGGTAAAATACTACTCGAAAGCTCGACAGGAAAAAACCAGACTTGGAAAAGGGCAAAAACGGAAAATCAGTAGACGCGTCGCAACGCTCCCATGAAGACAAAGACACTGCGGGCATTGCTATCACCTCGCGACACATAGGAGTTTAGCGTCGCGACACCTTCATCTTCTAAAACGTGTCTACAGCTGGCATCCGTGTCGCGATGTGTGGATGAAATTTTACCTATAAATTGAAGCTTCCAGCAGAAGAAATTTTCATAGTTTCTTTCCGAATTCTCTATAGATTTTTGGGAAGAGAGTGTATTGCGTTTTTATTTATTTAAGCTTTCTGTAATGTCTTTTTCTTTCTGTAATAAAATTACGAGTATTTTTAATTACAAAATGAGTAGCTAATTTCTTTTTACTGGGGTAAATAATGAAGCTTTTATAATGAAAACCTAGATCAATGTCACTTATATTATAATAAATAAATTGAAATCTAATGATTAAAACTTGATTTAAATCTGGATTAGTTATTGACATATCTTGCTGCCGCATATATGGCTGGTTTTATACGGCTACTGCATATATTTTTGATTTTACATGTTTTGGCATAACTAAGTACCTAACTGGACTTGTTATCGACATAAATGAACACCACCTATATGGTTGGTTTTATATGTTTTGGCATAATTAAGTCCTGAGATAAATTAATTGGGTAACAAAGATAATTTATATATTCTAATAAAGCGATATTTATAGATTCGAAATATTAAAAGTGGATCCCCTAACTCCAGGATTTTATTTTATTATTACTTATTGACCTAAAAGTTTCCAACTACTTCAAAAAATCAAACCTTTTCTTTTCGCTATAGTTATCATTCTATTTTACTAAATCTATTCTCTGTGGATCGACCCTAGACTTACCGGATTATTTTATTACTTCGACACTCTTATACTTGGGAGTAAAGAACCACTTTTTGAGCGTGTCAAAGTCAGGGTGTTCCAAGTATAAAGTTTGGTTAGAGAAACATGAGCATGAAGGTAACTCTTTGGTTTTTGTTGTATGTGAATCTAATTTTGTTAATGCCACATCTAGTTCTTGGTGGCTTGACAGTGGAGCAACTAATCACGTTCCTTTCACATTGCAGGGATTCATAAACAAGAGGAAACCAAATAAGGATGAGTTCAAGCTCGTAGTTGGAAATAATGAATTGGTGGATGTACATTATGTTAGAAATACTTGTTTAAAACTATACTCTAATTATGAACTTATTTTGACAAGTGTTTTATATGTACAATCTTTTAGACAAAACTTGATATCAATATATGTACTCGACAAACAAGGTTATGATTTTGAGTTTAATACATGTTCTGTATCTGCATATTTTAACTCAAATAAAGTTGGACATTGTGTTTTGTCATACGGATTGTACAGTCTCTGCTTGGCGTCAAGTCAAGTCTATTCCAATTCAATAATGTTGAGAAAGTTACCAAAATACCCTTAATAAAGGAAAAATCATTCATATTGTGGCATAAAAGACTTGGCCATATATCTAAGGAAAAAGTATAAAGGTTAATAAAGTATGATATCCTACATACTATTGAATTTAGTGACCTAGAAACATGTGTTGATTGTTGTAAGGGTAAACTAACCAAAATCAAGAAAAAGGAATTCACTTGTAACTTCGATTATTATATAACATTCATTGATATTTTTCTCGATATGGATATCTATACTTGATTAAATAAAAGTCTGAATCCCTTGATAAATTCAAGATCTTCAAGACTGAAGTTGAGAAAGAGTTGGGAAAAATTATCAAGATTGTTACATTTGACCGGGTCGGTGAGTATTACGGTAAACATGGGGTAAGTGGACAAATAAAGGGACCATTTTCCAGATACTTAGAAGATTTTGGAATAGTAAATCTATTTACTAATCCAGATAGTCCTGAATAGAATGGTATGGTTGAAAGGCGGAATCGCACCCTTCAAGAGATGGTAAGGAGTATAATGTCTAAAACTAATCTTCCAGACTTCCTTTAGGATAAGGTAATTAAAACAACCTTATAAATCTTCAATAGAGTTCCAAGTAAGTCTATTTCTAGAACTCATTTTGAAATATGGACTGGTAGGAAACCTAGTATGAGTCACCTCCGTGTTTAGGGATGTCCTTCAGAAGTACGCTTTTATAATCTCACTTTAGGTCAGTTGCAATCCAGATCTACTCGTTGTGATTTTATAGGATACCCTGATAATTCTAAAGGCTACAGATTCTACTGCAGAGAATAGGGTTATAGGATTGTAGAATCACAAACAGCTAAGTTCTTGGAATTTGATGTGGCTGATAAAGATAATCATACAAAAATCTCAAATCAAAGACAATAGACTAGAATTGTTCATATAATCATACCCATACAGTCTGAGACCTTGGAACCTACACCTGCGACTAATCTAGTTATGGAAGAGGAACACATACAGGTAAACGAGGTTCCGCCATTACAAGATATAGCTGCAGAGGTTTCAGTAAGAAGGTCAACCAAGTTAAGATGATCTGTTGTTCCGTCTGATTATGATGTTTATTTAAATGAGATTGATTATGACATAAGCCATTTTGCTGATCCAATAATTTTTAAAGAAGCTGTTTATAGTTTTCAATCTGATCTATGGTGGAATGCAATAAGAGATACAATGCAATCTATGAGATATAATAGTGTGTGGGAGCTTGTTGAATTACCTGAAGGTTGTAGACCTATTCGCTGTAAATGGATCTATAAGACCAAAAAAGGCTCCAAAGTGAATATTGAGAGGTTTAAAGCCATATTAGTGGCCAATGGATTTACTCAGAGAAGAGGAATTAATTACACTGATATTTTTTATCCTGTATCTTCTAAAGATACATTTAAAGTAATTATGGCACTAGTAGCTCATTATGATTTAGAGCTACATCACATGGATGTTAAAACTACATTTCTAAATGGAGAATTAAGCGAAAAGGTTTATATGGTACAACCTGAAGGACTTCAGGAAGATGGTGAAGATCATCTTGTTTGTAGACTTAAAAAGTCTATTTATGGTTTGAAACAAGCCTCATGATAGTGGTACCTAAAGTTTGAAAATGTAATCTCCTTTTTAGGCTTTTTGGAAAGTAAAGTTGATAGATGCATATATATCAAGATCAGTGTAAGCAAATTTATCTTTCTCATGCTTTATGTAGATGATATTTTACTTGCATGT